>JAOXNN020000068.1:598083-611749 GCA_028571205.2 Hydropsyche betteni | reverse complement strand
TCGGTGGCCCACATATGGGCTACACATGTGAACGTTCTCGAACGTTCCGCGAAAAAATTCCCTCCGTTACAACTTTCTATTATAATTATTACAAAACGATTTTCTAAATTATCACCGGCTCGCCTTGATACACGCATTTTCAGAAAGAGAAAATCGACAATTTTCTAAAACCCATTGATTTATTCAAAAATTATTTTCGCGAAATTCAAACAACCGACCATTCGTCAAAAGAAAAAAAAACATTTCATAACCAATCAACGCCCCTGATCTGATCGATTCGATTATCCAACGCACCCGAATTCCCATCATGGAACCAAATTCAAATTACCTCATAATGACACGTCGAAAGCCTCCGTCCGTGGACATTGACCTGATACGAAAGCGGTCCATCACTGAAAGCTTCCCGGATCCGACCTTCACGAGAAGCCGCACGAGCACTCGACGTTGCGCAACTTTTCTCCTCTGGACCATTTTTTTTTTTTCATTTTGAGCAATCTAATTCTGTATCGCATGCCATCACGGAGATTATGGTGCGATCGGCCGGAAACCATGAATTATCGTCGCTTCTGTGATGTTCCATGTCGAAAAGTGGGGTGTCGCAATGTCTGGGTATATATCTCTTTCGGCTGCTTCAGTGGGCTTGTGTGGTGTGTGTTTTGGATAAATATTTGGTTTTTGTTTGGTGTGTGTTTTGTTTGGATGATTTGACTGTCTTTGGTTTGAGGTCGTTTGGTAGATGGTTTTGATATAATATTGTAAGAATCGTCTTTGGCTTATCGAAAATTATAATGAAATTTCAGAAATATTGATATTATTTTAAAATATTTGGTGTGCAATGAACTTTATATAAACTGAATACGATAATTTTCATAAGGTTATTGAGAAAAACATCGATAGATCGAAAATTTGGGAAGGTTTTTTTTACGAATCCTTCAATATAAAATGACTGCATAAACAATTCCAAAAAAAAAAAACTTTGATTAATGTTTCAATATAGTATTTTTTTTTTAATTTCATTTTAAATTTCCGTTTCTCACGAATTGTACTTTGACAAAGAATAATACGAAATCAAAATATTTTTTTTACCCTACTTCGAAATCCTTTGAAGTTTTATGTATAGTATAACATTTTTCACGCAAAGGTGTGACATACACTTCCCAGTAAGACAAACGATCTGAGATAGCCGAAGGTGTATTATTGAAGGTAAATAAATAAAAACGACACTAGAGTCGTATTCGAGATGTTTTATTATCCGTTTTCGTAAGACAGCACTTGCATTTGAAAAGCTCTCGTGCGAGTAAGCCACGAGTGGTTGTCCAACTAATTTATCAATAAGTGCATTCTAGATGCATCTCCTAAGCTCTTCCTTTAAAGGTTGTGTCCGATGATCGTCGATTAGTTACTGTCGTTGTTGATGCTTTTGAAAGTTTTTTTTTTTTAATAAAATATTTGTTAAATTGATTTAATACATATAATCGTAATTGGAGGTAGTGTGATGCCGCCTTAAAGATCGGGGAGAGTGAACATTTATAACTTTTACTTTCATTTTACAAGCCGAGTATCTAAATCAGCGGTCGGAAACCTTCAACGTTGAATATTAAATTTTATTATTTATTTATTCAAACGGTTTTTTTCTGTTAAATTTATTGCTTTAATCGATTAAGAAAAAAATGTCTCGGTTATGTATCGTTGAACGTTCAACGAAAGAAGAGGATTTGAAAGGTCTTTGTTCGACCGTGTATTATAAATCAAATATAAATGTATATAATGATGAAATTTAAAACTGAATTCGCTTTAGTATTGCAACAAATTTAATTTTGATTGGTTTCTGAGGCGAATTTGACAATGCTGTCAAACTAAATTATTACAATTGTATATTACTGCGAAATCAGTTTTTTTTTGTCACATATTATATAACGTCAGCTTGTAATAAATATAATAATAAAAAAACCGCCGAATGTATGTATTAATTCGGCACACAATTTATTTTGTTGCAAAATGTTGCGAATATCTGCTGACTTTTGAGTTGACCGCAATACGAAGACATTGAACTCTTCCAACTTTTTTTTTTATAAAGCTAGTCTCACAACTATCATCAGACATAGAATAAACTGTATTACATCTTATTTGAAAAAAGAAAATTCGCGCGTTAGCGATTCTCCACTCTCGATTTCATTGCGGCATTGTTTTAAACGTCTTGTCTTCTTTCAGGTGACAATGGCCGGCGATTTTATTTTGGCCGTTGCGTCCATGATGATTGCTCGCCTTCGCAACGATGATGTTACGCTTATTTTGAGCCAGGTATTGTTTTGATCAACGTTACAGTAAACCCCCCTATAACGTCCGTCGTCCCCCCCCCTATGTCGTTCAAACGCATTCAAATTTCTTTCAAATGCATTTTGAAACAAGAAGTTAGCACGTAAAAATGTAAAAAAAAATTAAAATTTTAAAATCTTAACCCCCTATAACGTGAAATTTATCATGACGTTATAGGGGGGTTTACTGTACTTTTTACTGATGTCAAAGTTTTTGGCACTTAGGTGCTCTTTCAACAAATAAAAAAAAAAAATTTCATTTTTGAAATCTTCGTTCAAATGAAATTCAAATAATCTTTTTTTTAATATTCAGGTAGTTACCGATCTTGTTCAAGGAGAATTCATGCAGCTCGGTAGCAAAGAAACCGAAAATGAAAGATTTGCTCACTACCTCACGAAGACATATCGTAAAACAGCTTCGTTGATAGCCAATGCTGTAAAAGCTGTTAGTATTTAATAGTAAATTTGATAAATGTTGTTGTTTTAAGTGTTAAACTATATTCACCGATTGATTCAGGTAACTTTATTGGCTGGAGCTGATGAACGCATCACAGAATTGTCGTTCCAATATGGAAGAGCCTTGGGATTGGCTTTCCAACTAGTAGATGATTTACTAGATTTCGTATCTTCATCAGCAACCATGGGTAAACCAACAGCTGCAGATTTGAAACTCGGTTTAGCAACAGCGCCTGTATTATTTGCATGTGAAAAGGTATACATATATTTCACCTCATATTCAAAATTATTAATTGTATTTCTATAAAAAAAATCTTTTTTAGTATCCTGAACTTAATCCAATGATAATGAGACGTTTTCAAGAACCAGGTGATGTCGAAAAGGCATTCGAATTAGTTCACAAATCTCGCGGGCTGGAGCAAACTCGCTTCCTCGCTCGCAAGCACTGCTTAGAGGCTGCACGCTTAGCTTCGGAACTGGCCGATTCTCCTTATCAGAAGGGACTGGTTATCGTTAGTGATCTTGTGTTGAATCGCATTAAATAACAAAAGCTTTATCTTTCAAATAGGACTATAGACAAAACTTTAAATGACAGTGTATTGGTTGCCTTATGCTCGATAAAAATGAACGTACATCACTGGTGTTGATGTCGAGTTTGTCTTATTCAAAAGATGAATGTATCGTAATCAATCCACTCATGTTTTGTCTTTATTATAAATAAATGAAAATTATGAAAAAGTCTAATAAAATATCAAATTGCTACTTGACCATAAAATATGTAGTATTGTTTATTAAAAGTATTTTTTAATCTGTGTTTAGTGTCGATAGATATATTTGTTTCATGCAGCACATTTGATCCAGTGTGTCGCCTTATAAAATCATTATATTATTTACTAATATTTGTTAATTCCACATATGTATTTTACTCTCATATGTGCCTCACATTATACCTTTTAGTATTTTAAGTTAAATTACATAAATTCATGCTTTTTGTGTCATATTTTTATGCTTATGTTCATTTTATTATGTAAAAAATTGCTCAGTTAGTAATTCATATGAATCGTGTACAGCACAAATATATTGTATGTAAATTTCACGTGGTCATCTCTCTATAAATTTACATACAAATATATTATTAGATTGATCTTAAGGATTTAGTATTTAATCGAAAGTAATCTATATAAATCATAAACAATTACAGCATATATTAAGTCTTATGCTCTGTTGTATAATTTATACGCCTGTAATATATTACATTTTCCATAATTATCAATGGAAATAAGTTAGTTTTACAGTGAATATTGTATTATTCAATTTTGCTTACATTTTTTTTTCAAAATTCAATAAAATTGCTTTTGAGCAAAATTCACAAAATATTTCAGATTAATTTTAATTATTTCAGTTTATATTTCAAATTTAGCATATTTTTTTCTAAATTTTATTCACTAATGAATTTTTTTTTTAAATCTTAGTTTTCTTAAATATTTTTTATCTATTGTTGCTGTTACACAAGTATGTATATTAATTAGTCATTAGTTTTATTAGCCACTAATTGGATAATTATGTATTTCCATTTAAAAAAAAGGAAAAAAATAATACTCCAACTTCTGGTATAACTTCTTATTATTTAAAAATATATGTATTTCACATAAATTATTATCTATCAATATTTGAAAACTGATTATATAATATTTATTTTATTCACTAAATCAAATAACATTGACGTAATGTTTCCATACTTATTTTGTTATTTATCAACTTTGACGAATGTTAAGTGATTTTAATGTTTCGTTATTTAAGTTTAAATTGATTCACATGTCTATTGAATACTATCAGTAAATATGTGTTTCAATGAATTAAAACGTTAATTAGACATGTATTGTAAAACAACTTAATCTTTTTCAGTTAAAGAAGTTTATTTAATTTTTAGATTGTTTGATAGACTTCTAAAAAAAAACTTAGTTTTATATAGTGGTAACTTTAGGGAAGACAATAAATTCAAGTACCCCATAATAAATTCATTTATTGAAAAGCCACATTTTATGGGAAAAAAAAACACAAAATAGGTCAAAAGATTACAGTTTATTCTTTCAGTTAGGTGATTTTGGTTTGTTAATTTATTTGAAGAACTTCAAATGATACCTTTTTGCTATTATTTGTGTAGCCAAATTTAGTACATTCCTAGAATTCCGAAGATACAACACAAAGCCTTGTTTTAATAAATTTCTCTTACGTGTATATATGTATAGAATTTCAAAAGATAAATGTTAATTTAATTTTGATTATGGTGAAGTTTCATCATCCTCATTCAATATATCGAAATATTCATTATAAATGGTTAAAATCCAATATTGTAAAAATTAAAACGATATATTAATATTCACAAAAGTACCTTGGTGTTTATGTACACCCTATCGTTTTGTTTTTTTTTTTTTTCTTATTAAGTTAAAAATAAGTCATAATTTATGTCATTTTTAACCAGTTTTTTTTTATTTAGTTAGGTTCCGCCTTAGTAATGTGTTGAGGAAATTTATTGAAGTATATTAAATTTTTATTAAAAATCATTCTTTTAGTAAGAAAAAAAATTTTTTTTGACATAACATATTTTATTTATCGAAATATTCAAATATGTCACATTTGTTAAATAAAATTTACATACAGATCAGTTGTTCAATAAAGGAAAATGAACGTTTCTTTTGAGACTTCAATAAATTCAGCGTATATAAAAATTTAGTTGTGTAATTGTTTATTTTGAATTTTAGCTGCAATTTAGTTACCGATCCAAATAGTGAAAAAAGAACTAGACATATTCCAGATCGAGGTGATTCAAGAGTGATCAAATAGACCAGTTTCGCAGTTTTGTCATTTATACCAAAGTATGCCTAAATATTAATGTATACAATTAGCAGTTTTACTTTTTTCATGTGCTTGAACTATTTTATTATATTTTTGCGAACATCACCAATGTCTGTACGTTTTATATTATTATGTATTTTATGTTATTGATACGAACCGAGTGGGTTGGTCAGGTTACAGCCTGTATTCTTGTATTCGGTTGTGGGTTCTAAATACTTCATGAAAAATTTAATGTATGTATCTATGCATAAATCTTAAAAGAAATAAATACAAATTTTGTTGGATCAGAGATGAAAATGTCAATATGATTAAAATCGCAATTGTTATTTGAATAAAATATTATTTCTTTTAAATAAAAAAATATTTCTTTTAAATAAAAAATTTACAAACTCTTTAACGTCTTTCTTTTAACGGATGTGTACGTGTGTACGTGCGTGTGCATGTTCAATTCCGATTTTATAGAATAAACATATGAAAATAATTATGTAAGTGCATTGCATAAGTGTTAATGTGTATATGAAACACTTTTTTATAATTGGAAATTAAATCAAAAAATAGGATTGAAAATAAAGAAAGACAATAAAATTGTTTTTGAAAATAATTTTAAATGAAACACATTTCAATGCAATTCTTATTTACTAATAACAAATAGATATACAAATATACATATTTGTATACAAAAAAAGCCTTATAAATTTGTTTACAATTTCTGCTTGTTCTGACAAAACAAAGAAAATGTCAACAAAACCTGACAATCAGATAAAAGTGTCTTTAAAACAAAGTATTTCGAATAGGACCTGTTTTATTCATTGCGCGTATACAAAACTTTATCCAATCAACATGAATTTATATGATACAATTAATAAATATTTGTACAGAAATTAGCTTTATATGGACGACCATTTCTTATTACATCTGTCGAAAACATATATTTCAAACATTGTATATTAATTATATGCACACCCAATAAATTCAGTCTGATCGTTTAATCAGTCCCTTACTTCCTACAATTTAAATGTCACAAATGTAAGTTTGTAAGACTTATTTCAGTTACACAGAAAAATATCAAAAAAGGGAACGAAAATGGAATGTAACATTAAAACTCGGGAAATGTAACTGTTATTCGAATATGCTAATTTTGAAAATTATATGCTATCCAAATTATCAGTTTATTCAATTTTGGGGTTAATTTTTGTTAACTTTTTGGCCACGTAGCAAATCACTTTTAACCTAAATTACACTTATAACATTGAATTTATTTTTAAATGATTATCATACCAGATGTTCAGGAACAAGGCGTTGAAGTTTTATATCCGATGTACCCAATTTCAATAAACCATCCGTTTTAATTCTCAATTATTAAAACTACACTAAAATTGAGTCGAAATACATATATACATATACCAGATAAAAAAATAACTAAAAATCTGCAGTCCTCGTCTTTATTTAGGTTAATATGTTATATAACAAAATAATCTTATAACCCTAATATAATTTTACTCCAATTATATAAATGTGAATAATAAAAGAAGTAATATAAATTACACGATTAAGATATATAAATTTTATAATGTATATGGACCAAATGCCTCTTATCAATTACTTGGCGGGCTCGTACGGTTATAATGCCTCACCTTATGATGCAAGTCGGAAAGACCTTGTCCTGCAGTGGACGTTCTATGGGTGTTATAATGATGATATCAATGGACCAAATATTGCATAGTTAAATATTAAATTTAAAAGGAAATGACATCAATGTCAACCTTCACATGATCGGTATCTCTAAATTTGAAAAAATAAAATATTGGTTGTAAATAATCAATTGCAATTCAAATGGAATGTAATTCGCTGATTTACGGGTTAAAATTAATGAAATTATATTAAAAAGTTTGTACAAAAACGTCTGTAAATAATAATTTGAAAGAAAAAAACAACTAATATCCAAAAACTTCAAATGTCACAAACGCAATATTGAAAAATATGGGTTGAAATACAAAAATAAATTAATTCTAAGATCTTTTAAATATTTAAATAATAATTACACAAATAAGCTTGTCATGCAAAAGACTGGACATATTAATAAAATGAGTATAATATTCATTTCAAAAAATACACTACACAAATAGTAATAGAAATCATAATATTTTAAATTATCAAGATACATTAATATAAAAAATACTTAATATCAATAAACCAGACATCATGAAACAAACAATAAATTGAAACATGAGATCCAAGCACATGCAAAATATCAAATAAATTACATTCTCAAAATGTATAATATGAAATTAATTAAATATCGTAATCGATAATATAATTAAAGTTTTCAATTTCAGCAACAATAATAATGTTCAAAAAC
The DNA here is from genome assembly GCA_028571205.2 of Hydropsyche betteni. Lineage (NCBI taxonomy): Eukaryota > Metazoa > Arthropoda > Insecta > Trichoptera > Hydropsychidae > Hydropsyche > Hydropsyche betteni. The sequence goes on along the minus strand of JAOXNN020000068.1, from coordinate 603,763 downwards.
TAATTATGTTCGCAACATCATTGAACTGTACAAATCGAAAAATTATTTTGAAAATTTAGAAAACAATGCAATTTAAGTTAAATCGAATGTTGGTCGTTAGTCATATAGCAACAAATCACAATAAACCAAGATGCGTACAATAATGAAAATAAATTAATTTGGTAATAATTGAAATGCATTTTTAAAATAATAAAGCTTTCATGAATTTAAAATTAGCAATCACATAAATGTTAAAAGTACCACTCAAGGATTTAATTTCAAACAAATTCCAAATATAATTTTCTTTAAATTTTAATATATTCAAATATAATTGAAAGTTTAAATATATATATGTATATCAATAATTAGACTAGTATATTTAGGATAACATTTTCAATACTTAAAACTTATATCACTTGGATCGTTATAAACATTTATTTACAATATATTTTTAAAATCGTGTATTTACATATGCAAGTACGTAAGGTTGTACATATTCTAGCGTAATTATTTGTTTGTATATGCCTAGTGTATGAATATATTTATCAGTTAGTCATAGTTCGTAAATATAAATTCCTTCCAAATTACATTAGATAAAATATTATACAAGAGCATGCAAATGCAAAAAAATTTGAAATATTTATATCAGAACACAAATAAAATTAGAAAGTTTTGCAAATATTCATAAATACGCAAATATTTCGAAATTAAAATGATAGAATTAATTGGAAAAGTATTATTTAAATTGAAAATTTACACAAAAAGTCGATAGTATATTATGTTTTTGAGGATCACGGAAGGATTAGAGGGAAATGACAATATATATTAAATTCATAAAGCGATATTTTTTTATAAAAATGTAATAATCAACAATCCAATATTAAATTTTTAATAAAATATTCGGCCATATTAAAAGCTTTCAAATGTTATATGTACAACATTACAATTATCAACATTTATTAACGCACAAAGACCAGCATTAAGCACTTAGCAGATAAAACATCATCTCTGGATCACTTACAACAGAACCTTTTATACATTACCATTTATACAAATAAATTTTCTATAATGAAGGCACCTTATTAAACATTACAAATAACTAGGCATGGTACAAAATGTAACATTATTGTTCATACAAATAATTAGTTTGAGATACACACAATTAATATTTTCAGATAAGAAAAGCTATTACTGTAATACATAATCTATAAATATCAGTACAATAATAAGTCTTGTTATTAGATATGGATTTAATAAAAGAAACTGTTCTCATTTATTGCCAATACAAAATTATTAATCAATAACACATGTGGCCCTCTTTCGATGAGATATTTACACGACATTGACATTCATTAAGCACAATTCAAAAAGATGCATTAATTTTTTATTAATTAACTGATAAATACATTAAAATATTTAAAAAAATTTATATGATTGTGTTTTAAAATTTTCACATATACAAATTACACAATTTAAGCATCAATAATCAAAATGAATAATCATTAAAATTGCTTGAATAAAAATAATTAAAAATCAGATTTATTAGACATAGTTTTGGCACTATATGTATAATTTAGAACTCATACAAAAATTGAAAGATAAATGACTGTCAATGAAATATAATTCATGAAAAATTAAAATTTATTTTAAATATCAAAATAAAAAATGTAAATAATATATTCATTATAAATATATAGAAAAAATATTTACAATAAATTTAAAGGCAAAACAAAAACGTCCAAAATATTCTAGTATGAGATACCATTTGTAATATATTGATATTTATCATATAGCCTAGTAGATATTGATGTCAATGCTGTGTGAACTAACGAGTCGATTAAAGCAGCGAGTTGAGCTTCAGTACGTCCGCTATGGAGCCGTGCGCGCAATCCTCGAACGGCGCCTCCACTTCTCAAACAGGCTAATTGACCACCTATTGTAGAAATGTAGTTTTTTTTATGACGGGTTATATGAGATTGGTGATTAAAAATGGAAGTTTATTAGTAGTATTAAATTCACATATGAGTTAAACACAAATGTGAATGAATATAGCATTAATTAAGAAATAAGTAGATCGTTAAATATGAATGAATTTAAAAAATTGTTTAAAACTATTTTGGATTACTAACCGGGCCGCATTACTTCAACAATATGCAATAAGCGATCTTGATGTTTCCTTGCAGCAACAAGGCCTTGAAGCATGAGTATTTTGAAATAAGAAAACATATCAGATTCTTCGCCATCCATAACTTCAACTATTTCATTCGTCAACTAAAAACAAAATCAATATTAATACATATTTTTTTTCATTTCTAAGGTATAGAAATATTTTTTATATACTTTGAACGGAGATGTTTCGAAACCTAAATTTTTCGGTGATATAGAAAGTATAAATCCAAAATCTATATGTATTAAATGCCCCTCCACGTCCAAAAGAATATTTCCATTATGTCTGAAGCAGAATTTAATTTTTAATTAAAAACATGAATATTTTTTATTGAAATGAAGAAAAAAATATACTAATTACCTGTCTTTCAACTGTAACAAATAAGAGGCAAGCGCATAAGCTGCAGCAGAGCGTACAAAACAAGTTTGTGCTCTCATGAAACGTTCCGCAGTCGGTGGCCCATGTTCACGTTGTAAATATCCTCGTAGTGAAAGACCAGATTGTCTGCGAATCTGATGCAAGGACACTGTGTTTACCAATGGCGATATTAGCCCAGAATCGTCTGATAAGCACACAATACTGAAAACAAAAAAAATTAGAAATTCAATTTGATTTTGCAAACATTTGATTTGACACCATTTTGAAATAATATAATCACCGGCACGGATGGAGTCGCAAAGGTATATGTTCTTGTTCCCATATAGCCTGTAAAGCTTGTAATAATTGGGAAGCTAATAGTTCTTGACGTAAATCGTCACCACATTTTACAATTGCACCCAAAAGCTTCCAACCCGCTAATTGCCCATATGGTGAACTTGCCCGAACGCGTGATTCTTTTTCACTCCACAGTTCCTTATTTTAAAAAAATAATACAATAGAAAAATATTTTCACAATACAAAATCACTCTAATGATGAAAGTGAGATAATTTTAAGTACTTTTAAAGCTTGAGCACTGGGATCTTTTGTATTCCGAAAAGCGTGAGCACCGGCATGTTCTTCAGCGGCTGCGAGTCTACGACGCACATCTGCAGCAGCCAATAATATACTTTCTCGAGACGATGCTGACGATCCAGATAACTGTGATAAACTATCAGCTGCTTTACACCGATACTGAAAGAAATTGAATTACAACGATTTATTTATATTTTTGAAAAATGGATGGTTTCAACATTAGTGAATCAACATACTTGTAGAGTAAGTTCATCATCTTCTTGACTCCAACAACCTTCAATTTCCAAGTCGTCATACGGTGAATATACAGAAAGAGTTTTCCATTCTAAAATAGCAATTTGAATAAGTTTAAAAATATCTTATATAATATATTCAAGTAAAAAATTATTACCTGTTGGCAAAGTTTCTTCACTGCGGGCATGGCGCATAGGTGCAGGTTGTTGAATTATTCTAGCTGGAAGAGGAGCGGCTTCGACTACTTCTAATATTTCCACATACAATAAATATGGAGTCTGAAACATAATAATTAACAATATTATAACATATAAAAATCATACACAAAAAATAAATAAAATTAAATACCTTGTCTTTTGAATTAAGAACTGCAGCAGTCTGCGGAGGTATCCTCAATATATAATGTGGTGTTTGATGAAGAGGCAACCAAACACGAGCCGGTAGATTTAGATTTAAACTAACTAATTCAGCCCGTAATCGAGTGTTTCGAAGTTCTTGAGTTGCAATCGGTATAAGTTTTTTTCCTATAGAAACCAGTGCATCTAAAAACAATAATATTAAATAATCACATAATAAAAGATCACACAAACTCAACAGTGAAAACATACCAATAAAATGTAGTTGAGGTTGTAAACAATGACAAGTTGACGGAGACGGGCAACCACAATCGAACGCCCTTCCACTAAGCAGATCACCAAGAGCAGGAGGAGGCGCTGGAGGTATCGATAAAGGTAAAGTCCGCAAAGCAGACGCATCTGACCTAGTACGGTGGTGGTGTAACGATGGACGGGGTGTCGGCGGTGACTTGGGTGGAGTCAATAGTTGCGCACGAAATTTAGCACCGCGACTACGTCGTCCACTATTTACTTCTACAGAACCGTATGCTCCTAATAACCATGCTAAACGAAGACTGAAATCTGCACTAGCTCTACACCTTTGCACCAAATATGCGCGTAACACCTAGAAAATATTCAAACATGTATTGACGTAAAATTTTCATCAATGCAATTCGAATATATTGAATGAAATATACATCTGCAACGTCGTCTATCTCAATGTACATAGTAGTGAGTTGTGGTAAATAAAAATCGACTTGATCGTTTGGAAAACTGAAAAGCTTGTTTGCCAAGTAGCTCTGAACACCTGGTTCCTTGGAATTGAATAAATAACCGATAGCCATGTGCATATCGAACAATTTGCTCTCGAACAATCGAAGGAGGAAATCTTTTGACCTTGATGCATCTTTGTTTATTGAAATCTACAAATGTTAATCGATTTAATAATGAACTTAGAAAGAAATAATAACCGTACACTATAGTATGATATTCATTACATCATTTTTCTTTTCTTCAGTCGTTTCATTTTTGGAATCAGTAATGTCTTCTGATTTTTCACAATCAATATTAGAAGTTTTTGATTCACTAGAAGTATCTTCTTCGTTTGTATCAGGAGCTCCGGAGTCTAAGCTTTCTCTAGACCTAGCTACGGTTTGTACAGTGCTCGTCGAACCCGGAACGGTGCCACTGACGGGACAGATTATGCCAGAATCATCAGAACCTAAAATATTAAACATTTCCAATACGATATGAATAAGAAACTGTATCTATGCATTAAAGTTAAATTTATTTGATCAGCTGATATTATCTTTATAGCAGATTGTAATTTGAACAAAACAAATTTACATGTCACATTTTACGTTCAATATTCTTTAAGTTATGCATAAAACAATCAATTACCAAGCGGCGGAGTTGTGATATTCGGAGAAGCACAAGGTGGCGCTGGTGATTCTGGAATCCGCTGCAGCACACTGTCCAATGATCGATTTCTTTGATGTCCAGAATTGGGGCTAGTTACGTCACTTAACCGATTCGTACCTATTGGCGTACCGCACCTAATTTAAGAAAATTAAACACAAGATTAAGATAAACATGTTTATTAATCAGAAAATGAAAAGTTCTGTTTAGTGATAACATCAAATATGAAAAATTTATAAAATAATGAAAAATACGTCTCTACATGATTTTTGATTATTATATAAATATCAGGTCTCAGCAACCTTTTTGACCGCAGGTCAGAAGCAACCAAAATTTGACTCTCATTAAGTGTTTTGGGTCAATAGGTATATTTTGAAACAGTTTTTAGTGGACAATATTATAAATTTTATTGAAAAAATAATTAATAATCAGTAATAATTAATCTAATGGGTCACTTGAAATCATCAAAGGGTCACTTAGTGACCTGCAAATCATAGGTTGCTGAGACCTGATCTAAATCATCATCATCATTGTCGACCCGTTTTGTGCCCACTGCAGGACAAGGTCTCCCCATCAAATATTGGGGGTCTAGGC
>JAOXNN020000068.1:568844-589756 GCA_028571205.2 Hydropsyche betteni | reverse complement strand
CTCGGATAAGGTATATAGCCTAGACCCCCAATATTTGATGGGGAGACCTTGTCCTGCAGTGGGCACAAAAAAGGGTCAACAATGATGATGATGATGATGATGATGATTTAAATTAGGTAAGCTCCAATTAAAAGCTTTTTTTTAATTTACCATCTCACTAAAGTAAAAAATAATATTAACCAGTAATCTAAAATTTATTAACAATTAAATAACCCAAAATGGCTTTATTTAAATTTTTGGCTTTTGAATTTTTACCACCTCATAAATATAAGATTTAAGTACCATTTAATCTAACCATCGAGCTTTCACAATATCAATAATAAAAAAAATAAACTTAATTCAATTTAAACGCATCAAATCAATTTAGCAGATTTCAATTTGCATGCGAAAATCTTACATAAACCGCCTTGAAGTATTCGCACAAAAGGAAACGAAAAGGGTCGAGAGCGAAGGAGGCAAAGATTTCGTGACACGCTCAAGATTTCGCGGTCGTAAAATCTGTTAGAGTTCGCAAACTTTACGGTTTACGTCTCGTAAAAGAAGTCGATCGAATTGATCGAGTTTTCATGAGCTCTGAAAATGATGCGTTACGATCTGAGTACGCTCGTAAAAATATTTATGAGGCATTCCGAAGACGATCCGTGAATGAAGTCGTTCGATAAAATAATGTACTAATTTTATATGTATATATTTTTTATTTTATTTATACGCTCGTGATATTGAAATAATTAATAGTGTGCTTAAGAATTAATTAAAACGTAATTGAAATTGTATATAAATTATGTAAGAGCAGTAATGATTTTAAATTTAAGCATCAAATAAATTTGTCATCGAATAATAGATTTAAAAAACTCGTTTCTTATTGAAAAAAGACAATAACTTTACATAATGCGAATTTTACGTCGACTTAATGCTATTGAAAACATGATTTTTTTTCCCACAACAATAACAATTAAGATTTGCACAAAATCGACGCACAAATCTGCGAAAAGATCGGAATTTTCGTCGGTGACTTTTTCCTCGAAAGAAAAAAAACCAAATCACATTCGGATCTTATCAATATTCGATGAGATCTGAGGGAATTGCGCATTCGGCTCGGAGGCTTCGTTTGACAGACGTCCGCGTTGATGTAATCTGCCATCTACAAAACGATATTTTGTCCTTTGGAATATTCCGAGGGAAACGTCTCATTGAGGATTCTCGATGCTTCTCTGACTTTCGAAAGGCTAGCCGCCAATGGAGGCAAAAAATCCGCATCGCGCCTAAATGAAATTCGCGCTGCAAATGCGGTGATTGAGAGATTTTTTTTCAATCGACCTACATTCTATAAAGTATTTCTCTTGTATTATATTATAAAATTGTTAAAAAAATACATATACTATATGATACTTTGATTTAGGTAATTATTTCTAAATATAAATATTGTATCATATTCATTTAAGGCTTTATATTGAAAATTGATTGATAGATTAGGTTTATTCTTGCAATATGTATTGAAAAAAAATTAGATAATGCTTGAATATTATTCTATAGCAATCATTTCTTAATTTAAATATTGCCCTACATTTATTATAAAAAAAATTGATTGTATTATAATTTTTTTATGATTGAATTAATCGATAGATCATGACCGATTTTTTAGAAACAATTGAATTATTTATAAATGGATACACTCGTAAAAAAAATATATTATAAGCTCACTGGAATATTTATAAATATAAATATAAATATTCACCGTGTAGCTTGCGTAATATTCATTTTATATTATAAAATTTCGTTCCATTAAATTAATTGATATAAACGTTCAATTTCTTAGAAACAATTAATTTTTTTACAAATTGAAGATTTTACATTGTAAACCGAAAAAAAGTTATGTAATACATACTCGGATACTTTGTCCTCTGACGAAACAGGTTTATTTATGCGGAAACAATAAAAGCCTATGGGAAAAATGTTTCCCTATTCCCTTACTTCTTTTTTTTGCCAAAGCGATAAGATCTTAATAGAAGTGGCGAGATGAAGGAAGATAATATGGATTGCGCACGCTCTGTAACGTCAACAATTTGTTCTCAATTTATAAAGCTCTTTGATATTCTACGAGCGTTCGTTTCACTAAACATCACGTTTTTTCCTTCGTCGCAAACGTATCAAATTAAACAAGAACTCGATTTTTTTCTTTCTTTCTCATAACACATTTATAAATCGGATTGAAACGTTTTCGGTAGCGGGAATAAAAATAAACACACGCGGAAGGAAATATGGCGTTTCAGCCGAATGAAAGGATAACCGAATTACCTTTAATATTCTAAAATCCCAGCCGCGGAAAACGTATGAGTTTCACATAGCTCTACTGATTAAATTCATGATTTTCACGGAACGCCCCTCACAAATAAACAGATTTACGAGCTGACGGCACGCGACGCTACTGTGGAAAAAATCATCTTATTCAACCCTAAAATGCCTTGGCTTTTTCTTGCGCGATTGACATTAATTTTTTTCATAGGGCGGCTCGGAAAAAGGTGATTATATTAAATCACGGGTTGATTATTCGGTTAGTATTGGATCATCAAAGTCGACGGGTAATTTACGAGCGCTGAAGCTCCATTTAATGGTTATGGGTTGCGAGAAATAGGAACATTTAATGATTGAGTACTATTTAACCGTGTTTACATCGTTATTATATCGTATGATGTGTTGTATGAGTTTATAATGCGTAGGTACGTTTGGGTGATTTGTCATCGTTTAGTGTTGGTGCGAATTTGTTTTATCGATATTTGATTTATTATTTTTGTAGATTTTTATAAAAAGTTATTCAATATTTTTTTTTTGATCATTTGTATCTTCATCATCATCATCATTGTCGACCCGTTTTGTGTCCACTGCAGAACAAGGTCTCCCCATCAAATATTGGGGGTCTAGGCTATATACCTTATCCAAGAGTTAAGCTCATATCGAATTATCTAAATGATAGTAAGAAATTTCGAATAATTAAGTAAGAAAACAACACCTATGTTGGGTCATGTATTTGTAGTTTATTATTTCTCTTGCGACAGATCGCACCTTTTCTGAAAGATTATCATTTTTAAAAACTTCAATTTTCACATTTTTCTAAGAAATGGTCAACTACAGGTATATGTACATAGTCGACCACTAGTGTCGTTATCTTAACCCTTTGCACTCTTGAGAATTTTCCGAAGAGTTTCCCGCAACTCTGTGGTATTTTAAGCATTTTTAAAATTATGATTATTTCAGTAAAAAATAAAAATCAAATATAAAACTATTTTATAGTTATTTCTTATTAAATTTTATATTTTTTACATGTTTTAATTTTTAAAATTAATCAACGTATAGTACTTTTTAAAACAATATCCTGGATGTAAACTGACCATTGATTTCCGACATATTTAGGACTATAGATGCAAAAAACCTTTTTGAGTCAAAACAATTTACATAAATATATACAGAAAAAAGTTAATAAATTTCGTGTTTTGATCAAACTATAGCTTGTCGGAAATGCAAGGTACATACCTTGACGATTAGTGGATATTTTTTTATTTTGCATCGTAGTGTTTATTTTTTTCATTATCATGCCAGAAATGATGAAAATCGATTTCTGAGGATTTAAATTATATTCCTGATCAAATTTTATATAGTACGGAAATATGGTGATCGTTAAAATTTCGGAAAAAAATTGTAGAATGTGATTCGACACGGAGTTGCAAGAAACAAACGGTCGTCGAGTCGCATTCGACACGGAATTCAAAAGTTTAATATACATTTCACAATCGAAATTAGTGAATACTGAAGAAGTAACAAGCGATCTTCACAGAAGATTATCAAGAAACGTACCGCAGAAGATTTTAGAACCAAACAAACCATCACGACCCCGATGTTTATAAACAGAAACGCAAACAGCAAAACGGCCAGGAAACGAGCTTTGCAAACGCAAACAAACAACTCTCCGACCCGAAACGAATCGGCGAAAGGAAGCGCACATATGTAACGCATTATGTGTGTCATGACGTGAAAGGCGGAACGCCTACGGGCCGAGTTTCCGCGGAATCGCGCCCCCATTCGGGGGTAGATCGTTCATGACGGGGCGGAGGAGCACCTGAAGTCGAGACTCCTGTTCCGGTGGTGGTGGAGGTTGAGGTGAAGGTGCGCTGGCGGCCTCGACGGGTGGACGCCCGCGTGAGGGGAGGAGAGCGCCGTGGACGCGTGCACCGGCACGCGCTCCTCCATCGCGAACGGGGGGCCTTCCCCCGGCCGACGGGGACTCCGCCCCCTATGTCTGCGAAGGGGGCACGAATGGGACACGACGGCCGACACTCCGCGCAAAGCACCCGCCCACCACAAACACTCGCAATAAACGGACTGCGGCGTGTCAGATGGCGGCCATTGCCGTTCGCAAATCGCTGATTGTTTTTCACGTTTTTGATCATTTCGGAAAGTGGAAAATGGTTATATTTAATCGGCTACTATTTTCAGTACGATTTTAGTCAGAATTTTTATTGCTCTAATTGGAATTCATTTGACATTGGTCAGAATTTTAATCATGTTTTGGTCAGAATTTTAATCAAAAACAGTCAGAATAAATATTGAATGGCCAGAATTTTAACTGGGTTTGTCAGAATTTATATTAAATGGTCAGAAAAATATTAATAACCCTAAACCTTACTCATTCTGACCGTTTCGTTATTGAATTCTGATCATTTATTATTTTACCCTGACTATTCGTCATTATATTCTGACCGTTTTTGATCAAAATTCTGACCACTCAATTTTTTGACTATTTTATCGGCTGTTTTTGTGAAAAACAATTTTCTCGGTCCCCAGGCGTTTATCCAAACGAAACTAGAATACATCGACAATAGAAAACACGACACTATGATACCGAGTGTAGAACGCAATCTGCGAAAAATTTCGAAATACATAGTACCTGTGGTTAAAATAAATTATAAAGCATTCGTTGGATCATTTACATCGTGTACTGTGTTTTTAAATAAATCCTACCCCGAAAAAAAGACTTAGTAAAAAATGCACATTACGTAAAAATGTTACTTATTATGGAGACTGGGCTAGTAGGGGAAAAGTGGCATGAAACAGCCAGTTTTAAAAAAAGGGAAAATAATATTGAAATATATAAATGAAAAAAAAATTGATGTAGTAAGTAATTTTTTGTTCATTTATGTAATGGCCTAGAATATTTTCCAACATTCACGATATTTTTAGACTTTAGATCATTTATAGAAATAACGAAATTTGGCTCTTTCATAACACATATAGACTCTATAGGTCGGAGAGACATTGACCCTGGAATAGCTCGGATCTCGATGCTTGTGACTCGTGATAAAGGTAGCAAAAGCATTTATGCGTATTCATCGACAATTTTGCAACAGCACGCCCACTCGAAAGTTAAATAAAAAAAAAAACACTGTTGCCTGTCAAACTGATTGTTGGATCTTGCAAAGCGCTAATTTTTAAGATCAAATCTAGCTCTCATCCCTTTGGGTGGCTCTTTCAAGGCCTATGTGTTATGAAAGAGCAGAATTTCGTTATTTTAATAAATGTATATAAGTCTAAAAATATCGTGAATATCGGAAAATATTTAATGTCATTTCTTAAATAAATGAATAAAAAATTACTTATTACACCAATTTTTTTATTAATTTATAAATTTCAATATTATTTTTCCTTTTTTTTTAAACTGGCTCTTTCACGCCACTTCTTCCCAACCTTGCATATTTCGACAGGCTTCAGTTCAATCGAAACACAAAATCCATTATCTTTTTTTCTGTACACATATATTTATTTTTATACAATAAATAAATTTTTTCAACTATCAAAAAAGATTTTTTGCAAAGGGTCAATTCAAAGAACGCTTAGGCCAAAGAGCGTCAGTGCAGTTGTCGGTTGAACGGGTGGGGTCGCCGGGCGGAGACCGCTTCACGCTTTCAAAGGCTCCGAACCTTCGCGTCCGTCGCGAAAAAGGGGCTGACGATGAAGCCGAGCGTCGCAGCCGCCTCCATATTCCTGTGCTTGTGTCTGACGCCGAGCGCGCTCTCCGGTAACTCGCCATTATTCGACGCCGTGCCATTAGCTGACTCACCTGCGGTCCGAGACGTCAAATCTGCGACCGCGCCCCCTTTTCGCTATCGTTAATTTTTTTTTTTGTTCGGTTCGTTTTGGATTCGGTCTGTAATTTTTATTCGATTGTTAATATTATGTGTAAGATCGATCGCATTTTCGAAGTTCCATAAGCGATGTTTGTTTAATCAATATTCTGTTAAATCTGGAAGAAGTTTTTCGTGTTCTTGTCACGCGATGTGGAGTCGGATGTGCCGTTTGCGTGTTTGGGGAATTTTATATGTTTATAGTTTTTTTTTCTCTTTCAGATTATAGCAGTTATTATGCCGATTATGAATGTAATACGCCTCTGTTAGAGAAGGCTGTTTTGAAAGCTACTTCTTCTATGCAAGATAGAGGACCCGAAAATGCCAAATTAGATAGTGAGTTTTTCTTTTTGTTGTTTTTATAATATTTCATTTCAGTCGATTATTTTTCAACGTCGACTTTCAATTATTTGTATTTTTACATCTGTGTTATTTATATATTATTTTTGTGTATTATGCTGACGTTTTTATTATTGATACTCTTTTTAATGGCATCGTTTTCATTTTTGGTTTTTTATCGATTGCATACAAACGTAGATATTTAAGTAATTATTTGCTAGTATTGTTTTTGTTCACATACAATTATTTTCTATGAGCTTGTTTATGTTTTTGCACTTTTTTTTAAATTCAGTTAATAAATATATTACTTTCGAAATATAGAATACATATATTTTTAAATATAGATTGAGTGATTTTTCCGAGTACTTAATTTATTTTCAAAAAACAAGTAGTTTCATATTTTGTATTTCATTATGCTTCATCAAATATTTTGCTTATTATGCTTATTTTTATTATAAAATTATCTCAATGGTTTTATAACATGAGAAGGATATTTTAAGTTTTAACATGTTAAGTGTGATTTTATAACAACAATTTTTATCGAAAAAAAATTAAATATTTTCAGACTCGTTCAGAATAGTTTTGACACTTTTGCTCTTAAAAAAATCAGTATTATTTCGTAAATTAACGTAGTGTTATTGTCTACAGGTAACCATAGCTGTTGAAGTTTCTTTGTGTACTATTTTAATCTTATGAACGAGCAAAAAACTTGATAAAATTGTGCGTGGACACTTTTCAAATGTTGAACTTAAACAAAATGGCTAACTTAAATATCTTTAGGTGGGCGTTTCACGTGCCTTCGTGGACGCCGAGTGAATCAGATATGTTATTGTGTAGTGCTAGTATTCAACCCGAAGAAAAAGATCGTATATCCAAATTCGTTTATCAAGAAGATTTTAAGTCATCTCTGATCGGTAGACTCATGATGCGAAAATTTGTCAAAGTTTCCACTGAGATGCGTTACTCTGATATATTTTTCAAACGAGATGCAAATGGAAAACCTATCCTCGATTCCCAACAATCAAAAAATATTGATTTCAACATTTCCCATCAAGGAGATTTTGTTGTTTTAGCGGGTCATGTAGGGGTAATGAAAGTCGGAATAGATGTAATGAATATTATTCCGCCTGCAAACAAGAACATTCCAGAATTTTTCAGATTAATGAATAGGCAGTTTTCTGCTGTTGAATGGAATAGCATTAGAAAATTTGACTCTTTGAACGAACAACTTGCGTCTTTTTACCGACATTGGTGTTTAAAAGAAAGCTATGTTAAGAATATTGGTGTTGGCATCACAGTAGATCTTCAATCTCTTAGTTTTAATGTTAAAAATTCAAATCTCGAATTGGGTAAATTTAACGACGATACTGAACTTTGCGTTAACAATGAACTTCAAAGCGGTTGGATCTTCGAAGAATGCTTGTTAGACAAATCTCATTGTGTAACGATTGCAATAAATCTGAATGGTGAAAAATATCAGCGCCCAACTTCTTATACGTTTTTCAATTTTGAACAATTAATGTCCGATGCTACTCCTCTTGGAGAAGTTGACCGAGAATTTGCTGTAAAATTTTTCGAAAAAGATAATAAGAAAGTGTAAAACTTAATCTTAGTTATATAGATTACTGTTATTATATATTTTAATCCAAAAATGTGAATCTCATCTTTAAAATAAATGTTATTTTAAAAAACCCTAATAAATGTGTTGGTTGTATTTTCATTGTTTTTTTTTCAACTTCATTTTATGATTAAATTAAATTAAAAATTCCTGAAGTTCAGATAATAAAATTAACGAAAAATTATCATAAAAGGATCCAACGCCTGGATGGCATCAGGGAACGATTTTGATCAATATCTGATCATTGACTTGGGGTCCGTCATGAACATCACACGTATCGCTACTCAGGGTCGTCCCCATTCTTCTGATTTTGTGGAGGAGTTCGGTGTCAGTTATGGATATAATGGTTTGGATTATGCTGACTACAAAGACGCTGGTGGCACTGTGAAGGTAAATGATAACAAATTCAAGAAGCCGAATCTTACTTTCCATAACCTGTTTAATTAATGGTGATGGACCCTAAAACTTACCCGTTAATTCAAAATGTATAATATCTTACCCAATGTTTAAATATATGCTTAATAATCGATTAAACTATTTTCTCATAACCTCCTCATGTATGAACCACTTAATTTTATTTGAATGCATGCTTTTTTACTTATTTCTTTTTATTTGCGCTTTTATTTTAATTTCCTTTTTTAACACTTGTTTGTATATTATAGAAACTTGTTAGAAATTATTAGAAAATTTTATTTTGATATATATCCAACTAAGAATATGTCGTGGTTTTGGCGTAGCTATATTCATTAATTATTTATTTTTATATTGATATTAACTTTCCAATTACATTTGTGGTGGGATAACAGGCTCAAACGCATGGAGCCCAGAATCTAATAATTTAATCCAAGCACTGGTGGTGGATTTGGGTAGACGTTACGAACTGCGAGCGATAGCTACGCAGGGACGACGCATGCCACCCGATCACGTCACTGAATATTTGCTTCAATACTCTGATGATGGTGAAGGTTGGCGAACTTATACGAGTCAAGCAGGAGAAGAAGAGGTTCTTTTCTATTTTTTAGACAAAATTTTGTTTTATGTTCCAAAGTTTTCGGAAAATTTGTTTAGTTATATTTCAAATTGTATACTGACAAAATTACTTCAATTTCTATATTACTGAATACTGCTTCAATTGCAAATAATATCAGCTTTCAACACACTGAAAATACTACTTTCAATTGCATGTTACAAAATCGAAATTTCTAATGTGAATTAAAACTAATTAATCAAATACGTATATATTTTTTAAAGCTTTGATTTTTTTAATTAAATTTTGATATGCTTCAAAATAATCCATATTTTTTTAATAGATGTTCAAAGGGAATATAAACGGTAATGATATTAGAAGAAACGAATTTGAAGTGCCAATTATTGCACAATGGGTTAGAGTAAATCCAACTCGATGGAGAGATCGCATATCCTTGCGAGTCGAACTTTATGGTTGTGATTATGGTGAGTTATTTTATTTAATTTGAATCATTGAATACAAAGTGTTCTTACACGTTATCATTATATATCCAATTTCAGAGGCTGATACACTTTACATGAATGGTACTTCTTTGGTCAAATGGGACCTGACCAGAGAACCAATATCTGCATCCCGTGAATCTTTTCGTTTGAGGTTCAAGACATCAGTAGCTTCTGGTGTGTTGATGTATTCTCGAGGATCTCAGGGTGATTTTATTGCGTTGCAATTAAGAGATAATCGCCTTCTTTTAAATATGGATTTGGGTATTTTTTATTTTGTTACAGAAAAGATCTACTTGTTTTAGTATTGGATAATTAAAATATGTGTTCATTTTTAGGTTCTGGTGTTATGACTCCAATGTCTGTTGGTTCTTTATTAGATGATAATATTTGGCATGACGTATTGATTTCTCGTAACAGAAGAGACGTCATATTCTCGGTTGATAGGGTTATAACAAGATCTCGTCTCAAAGGAGAATTCAGTCGACTCAATCTCAATAGAGCGGTTATTATCACAATATTTCTTGTGTTATTTGTATTTATATATGATTTGTTATTCAGCATTCGCGTTAACTTTTTAGTTCTATATTGGTGGAGTACCTAATAAACAAGAAGGCATTGTTGTTACCCAAAATTTCACAGGATGCATTGAAAACTTATATGTAAATGCAACCAATTTCATTAGAGATGTTAAACAAGCATATGACAACAATGAAGCACTTAGATTTTATAAAGTTAACACGTTATACACTTGCCCTGTAAGACATCATTATTGATAATATGCAAACATTTGGTACAACTAGTTATAATGAACATTTATTTTCAGGAACCTCCAATTGTTCCAGTTACATTCATAACTACTGGATCTCATGCTCGTTTACGAGGCTATGAAGGTGCTAATTCTCTAAATGTATCTTTGTCATTCCGAACATATGAACCCAGAGGTCTTCTTATTTGGCATGAATTGAGTTCAGGCGGTACCATCAAGGTGTGTTATTTATTTCAAAAGATCTTTTCTTGATTAAAATTAATTTTTGTATTCATATTTGCTATTTGCTTTTAGGTATTCTTGGAAGAAGGAAAAGTAAAAGTGGAATTAATTATTGACAAAAATTCAATTATACTAGACAATTATGACGAAACATTTAACGATGGACGTTGGCATTCTTTAGTTTTGAGTGCATCCACAGATTCTTTAGTTTTATCAATAGATCAAAGACCTATGCGTACAACTAGAAAACTTAGAATTTCTACCGGATCATTATATTTGATTGCTGGTATAATTGTTTTTCATTAATTTATATCATAAATACCGAGTAAATTTCATCAATACACATATCTACTTTAATTTTTACAGGTGGAAAATCTGGATCTGATACCCCAGGATTTGTTGGATGCATGAGATTGATATCTATTGATGGAAATTTCAAACTGCCATCAGATTGGCGCCCAGATGAATATTGTTGTCCTAATGAAGTTCTTTTTGACTCATGTCAAATGACTGATAGGTTTGTTTATAAATCAAAAATTCGTGTGTAATCAAAAGTTTTGTTGATTGAAAAAAAAAATCTTTTGCAGATGTAATCCAAACCCCTGTAAACATGATGGAATTTGCCAACAGAATTCAAAAGAATTTTTCTGTGATTGCTCGAGCACTGGATATTCTGGAGCCGTTTGTCATACTTGTATGCTCACATATTGTCATTTTATTTCTCATACAATTGGTATTATAATATTCATTCAAATTTTCAGCCATTAATCCACTTTCATGCACGGCCCATAAAAATATTGAAAAAGTGCAACGAAAAGCTGAAATTCAAATCGATGTAGATGGATCTGGCCCTCTTGATGCTTTTCCAGTTACTTGTGAATTTTACGGTAATTTTTCAATTTTTATATGCTGTTTTATTCTCATTATATTTTGATTAAACATCCATTTTTTTTTATTAGGAGATGGAAGAGTTTTAACAGTTGTTGGTCATTCTAATCAATTAACAACTAACGTTAATGGATTTCAAGAAGCTGGAACTTTCAGACAAGACATTGTTTATACTGCTTCTACTCAACAATTGGAAGCTTTGTTAAATCGTTCCCAAACTTGCAGACAAAGATTGTCATATTCTTGCTTTTCTTCTCGTTTGTTGAACTCTCCTAGTCAGTATTTTCATGAATTTTATATTATTTAATCATTAAAATTATTTAGTCTTAAAATATTAAATTTTCGATTGTAGGCGATGAACAATCGTTTAGACCATTTGCATGGTGGATGTCTAGACATAATCAGCGTATGGATTACTGGGCTGGTGCATTACCTGGTTCTCGAAAATGTGAATGTGGAGTATTGGGAACTTGTATTGACCCCAGCAAATGGTGCAATTGTGATGCTGGCCAATCTGGTACTCTTTTTTTTGTCGAACTAATATAATTTATCAAATTATCTGAATACTAAGTATGGTTTTCAATATAAAACATTCCAGTATGGCAGGAAGATGGTGGTGATATTACTGAAAAAGATCATTTGCCAATCAAACAATTACGTTTCGGTGATACTGGCACGCCTTTAGATGAAAAAGAAGGTCGTTATACTCTTGGGCCGTTAATTTGTGAAGGCGATGGTAAATTACTAATTTAGTATTATAATAATTTTTTAATTACATTGTAATCATATTGCTAACAATATATTTTTACACAGATTTATTCGACAATGTTGTTACGTTCCGTGTTGTTGATGCTACTATAAATCTTCCCACATTTGATATGGGTCATAGTGGAGATATTTATTTTGAATTCAAAACAACTACTCAAAATGCTGTACTTTTCCACTCTAAGGTAAAATATATATATTTTTTTTTGTAAATTATTTTTATTTCAATTAAAAATATTGTTTTATCTAGGGCCATCAAGATTTCATAAAACTTTCCATAGTTGGTGGAAATCAAATACAATTCGAATTTCAAGCTGGTGGTGCAAAACGTGGTGTATCCAGTGATAATTCATTGAATTTGGCCGATGATACTTGGCATTCTGTATCTGTTGAAAGAAATAGGTAGGTTTTTACCTATTTTAGGGTTTCTAGTAATTCATATTTGATCAATTTTGTATTATATATACATATATTTTTTTAATATCAGAAAAGAAGCTAGAATAGTTGTTGATGGTCGTCCGAGATCTGCTGTGAGAGAACTTGATGGTCCAGTTAGAGCACTGCAATTGACTTCACCATTTGTCTTGGGAGCAGCCGTCGATTACCGAGATGGATTTGTAGGATGTATCCGTGCACTTCTACTTAATGGACGACCCCAAGATTTGAGAGGATATGCAGAAAGAGGTTTGTTTTTGTTTTTCATCACATGTTTGACTTTTTTTATTTATAAATTAACTGAAAAAATATATATATGCAGGCATATACGGAGTTAGTCCAGGATGCACAGGTCGCTGTCATTCAAATCCTTGTCTCAATAACGGTACATGCCATGAAGGTTACGATAGTTACACTTGCGACTGCAGGTGGACTGCTTTCAAAGGACCCATTTGTGCTGATGGTAATTATTTAAAAAAAAAATCTCGTTCTTATACTTGTTAATTAGTTTAACATGAATTTTTCCCTATAGAAATTGGTGTGAACATGAAACATAGTTCCATGATCAAATACGATTTTATGGGTTCATGGAGGTCAACTATTGCTGAAAAGATTCGTGTTGGTTTCACTACAACCAATCCCAAAGGCTTTTTGCTTGGTTTCTTCTCGAACATTTCTGCAGAATATCTCACAATTATGGTGTCTAATTCTGGTATTTTTTATTTTTATTTTCCATAATTCTATTTTAATATAATTATTTTTTTACTATCGTACAACCATTTATTTCATGTATGCAGGTTATTTGCGTGTTGTGTTCGATTTTGGATTTGAACGTCAAGAAGTAATATTCCCTGGTAAACATTTCGGACTCGGTCAATACCATGATGTAAGACTCTCTCGTAAAAATGGTGGTTCAACGCTTGTTCTCCAAGTAAATTATTAATCTTTTTATCTGAATAAGTAGTAATATTATGTATCATTTTTAATTGTCAATTGGCACTTTTTTATCAGGTGGATAATTATGAAGCCCATGAGTTTAATTATGACATAAAGGAGTCTGCAGATGCTCAGTTTAATAATATACAGTATATGTATATCGGTAGAAATGAGTCAATGTCAGAAGGCTTCGCAGGTTGTATATCGCGAGTAGAATTTGATGATATATATCCTTTGAAATTACTTTTCCAAGAAGCTGGTCCGCAAAATATCAAAAGTGTACCAGGTTTGATATTATTATTTTTGTTTTGTCATGTGAATGTATCAACAAACCCTCATTGAATTATGTGATTATTTTCAGCGGCATTGACTGAAGACTTCTGTGGTGTTGAACCTGTAACTCATCCTCCATTGATTCTTGAAACCCGTCCACCCCCTATTTTAGATCAAGATTTGTTAGCTAAAGACTACCATAAAACTGATGAAGCAATTCTTGGCAGTAAGAATTTGAAAATCTAACTTTTAATACTATTATGAATTATTGGCATAATGATTAATTTGATCCCTTCTCATGTCAGATACTTTCTTCAAATTAATATTCAGAAAAAAAATTTCATTATTTATATGAGTAGATATGGTCACAGTCTCTTTCTCCATTAGTCTGCTTTTAAGTTTGCTTAATTTTTCTCTTTCCTTTCATAAGGAAGTATGCTTCATCAAATAGTTTTTTAAATGCACTTAAAGTTTCGTAAAACTATTCTCATTGATTTGGAGTTGCTGATTTCTGAATATCCTTGTACTTATGTTTACTTTATTTCTTCTTGCCTATCAAAGCAAGAATTTGCCGTTTCTCTCCGCTCACTGGCTATTATGTTAATTTTATATTTGTTTTGGCCACCATGGCAATTAGTAGAAACTTGTTATGCCATAGCATTATATTTGTGTGTGTTTTTCTTTATAAATAATTCTCAATAAATAAAAATAATTAACATTTCCAAATCTTATTTCAGGTGTATTGTTTGTCATATTCATTGCTCTGGTGATTGTTGCGGCTATTGTTGTTAGAATGGTGGCCCGTCACAGAGGTGAATACCTCACTCAAGAGGAAGCTGGTGCAGCTGGAGCTCCTGATTCTGATGAAGCTGCTCTAAGAGCTCATACCGGTCCACGAGTGCTCAAAAGACAAGAATTCTTTATTTAAAAAAATTCACATTCCTGTAAAATATTACCAAGTTTCGATACCACATACATTTTGCATGTATTTTTGTATAATTATTCATCATTTGTTGTTTTCTTTATTAACAATTTTATTATCCTGCAAAAAAAATATTTAGTACAAATTATGAATTGTATAAAATAGCTTGAGTCATTTTTTCCTAAATGCCATAAGCATGAAGTGTAGACGATATAGATATATTCTTCTCTCTGAAATTAAAAATTGTTTATAATATATGAAAATATTTACTTTTGCATAAATTGGAGCAAAATTATTTTATACATATTTTCACAAAAAATGGTTTGCAATTAGTTTTTTAAATATATTTAGATTTTAAGTATTTTTTAAGTGTTAAATCTTGATACTAAAGTATAGGTGCTGCATAAACGCAGTCAATATTGACTATCAATTGAAGCGAGTCAAAAATTATGATCATATATCAGATTTCGTATTCAAACCAAATCTAGCTGCCATTTACAATAATCAAACGAATGCCACACACACATACTAAATTTTAATATATTAATAGAGTGCATATTTGTATTTATTAGTTGTAAGTAGTTTTTAATTATCCTTCGAATCTCATGATTTTTGTATAAATTAGAAGAAGTGTGTTCTTAATTTAGTTTGCTATGAATTATTTTAATTTATACCAAATTTGTGAATCAACATTAATTTTATTTTATTAATGTTTTCCCATTAATTTTCCGTCCATTTTAACGCTTTCGATTAGTTTTTTTCTTTTATATGAGTTTTTATATTTATTGTGTTGTTTTAATTAATATATTGTAATTTAGCGTTGAAATTTTATTTTCAAATTATGTGTGATACAAGAAATACTTTTATATTTTCACCTACTGAATAATTGATAATAGTACCTGTGTGTTTACCCTTATGTAATTAATGACTTTCGTTGGATTGTTATTTTATTATATTGAAAATAATCATCATCACTTTTTTACCTTGATTCCCATCTTAAAGCCAAATGGCAGCAAGTGCCTTTAATTGGTTCGTTTTCTTCCATATTAATTAAGGGAATGCAAAATGTAGCTATTGAATAGAACAGGCACTTTTGTAATTTAACATAATGCTAAATTTTGTACTATAAAAAATAAAATCATTTTTTATTATATTTTCTTTTGGATTAACCTTCGTTTTTTTCAAATCTACATAAAAAAATGATGATTTTACATCATTATCTATACTAAAAAAGTAACACTAACCAATGTTTGCTCAAATAAATAAAAATTGTTGATTTTATGCTTACATCACTTGTGAAATAGCAAAAAAAATTAATAATTTTTTAAAACTTTAATAAAAACATATCCTTATTTAATTTATTACAAATTCTAAAAATTAAACATCTTTCAGAATAACGGCACATATATTTGAACAAAATTATGATCACAATCACTAATGTGATATTTAAATGATCTGGTTTGAAAAAAAATGTTAGTTTTCAACGAAAGAAAATAATTGAAATCAAATTCTGACCGATTGTATATTATATATATAATAAACAATGCTATAATAATGTATAAAAAAAATTACGTATGTTTTGTTTCAAAAATCAAATTATTAAAGGGGAAAAGTGGTAACATTTTCGAAATCTGTTTTTTGTAGGGAAAACATAAAAATAATGGAATGTAATATTTTCTATAATTTTAAAATCAGTTGAATAATACATATAATTTCAGAAAAGTTAGAAATTCATAAATAATCACCACTACTAAATTAAAATTTAATTCTCAATACTGATATTGCACATTATATTTATTTTAAACGATTTTGATTAATTAACTAAACCGACATGTGTGGTAACTCAAAACATACGATAAAAATTTATTTTATAATCTGTCAAAGGCTTGGCCTACTAATATATTTATTTTGAAAATTACGAACAGTGATCACGAAACTATTAAAAAAAATACCATTCTACGAAACAAAAATAATTCGCAAGCACATTCATATTTGATTAATCTATATTTAGTTCGTTTCGTTGATTTTGTTGTATTCACTTAATTAAACTTATCCTATCTTTTCAACATGAAGAAATTTATAACTTTATCACACTGAAGTCTTTTCTTGATGACCAGAAATTCGTAGGTGCCGTTTCAAAGAACTTTTATCACTGAAAATCTTCGGGCATTCAGCACATCGGTAAGTGCGACCCGAATGCCTCAATATATGTCTGCTTAAACCTACAAAAAAATTGAAATATAAATATCAAAGTTTAATAAAATAAAAATTTCAATATAAAATGACTAACCTGAAGCATGGCAAAATCTTTTTGTACAAAGAGGACATTTATGGATTGGGGAAGCATGACGTTCTGAATTGTGAGTTAACATGTGAGCTTTGAGAGCATCTCTTTGAGTGAAACCCTTATCACATGTGGTGCAATTAAATGGTTTCACGTCTACGATAAACAATTCAATGATTTACAAGTCGATAATTATAGTTTACAAAATATTCTTTTTATAATACCTGAATGGACGGGCAGGTGTCGTAATAATATTTCTTTTTGTGCGAAGCAACGTTGACAAACACCGCATTGAAAAGGTTTTTCTCCTGTGTGAATGCGTTCATGTCGTGTATACGACGATTGTGATGGAAACCATTTATCACACACCATACAAGTAATTCTACAGTATGAACGAAAGTTAATTATCGGCGTATGAAAAGTTAATTTTAATATAAGATGAATCTTATTTACCCTCTCGTAGAATGTATAGAGTGGTGACGTTTCAATTCTGGCATTCGGGAAAATGTTTTGGGACAATGGTCGCATTTGAATATTAACAATTCTCCTGATTCATTTTTCAATGGTTCAGTCTATTTAAATAAAAAATTATTGTACAATATTATTGATGTAAATACTAAATAATAATAGTAAAAACCTCTTCAGTAGTAGTGAGTTCCATAAGAAGTATGGAACCGTCTTCAGTAGTAACTTCGACGTGAGTTCGCTTTCCTTGTGAAGGAAATACTCGAACTGAAAGACTATCGGGGTCTTCAGTTGTAAGAATATGTTCTTCATCTTTGTTATCGTCAGCAGAATATTGATTACTTTCAGGCGTTAAACATTGGACAATCGCTGGGGTTTTTGAATGGACAATCGCATCATCTTTCCCGAGACAATCGTCCTAATATTAAGAAAATAAATTAGATATGACATATCATAAAATAAACATGAAAAAACGTCAGTTTTTACTTCTTTTTCGTCCAAAACTAAGCCGGCATTTTCTTTATCGCTGAGGAGCCCTAATCCTCTTTTCAAAGTACACGCTTGACGAGGATCGTCTGGATTATTTTGTGGTAAAGTAATATTGTTGGTGTCTTCAATTTCATGAATATTATCGTCCAGCTCCATATCTCCCTCTCCTTCTTCCGGCTACAAAAACACAAATGCAACAACGTAAATAAACATAATTTACAATCTTGCCTATACAAGAAAAAATTATATAAAAAAAATAATACAATAGCAATAGTAATACTGGCACCGACTAGCGCTTCATCTTTAATAGATTTAAGATCACCGTTATCGTTGTCTCCTTCATTGTCTAAATTGCCGTCAATAACACCGGCAGATTCAGTCAACAGTTTCAAATGCATGCGCAGTTTGATGTCGGAACTTTCACACTTCTTACGAAAGATGTAATACTTTTCGAGCTGGTAATGACAGGGCCGACATATCATTCCAGGCAAGCCGTCGTCTTCCAACACCTATAATTGAACATGAAACGTTAGTGGAAGGAAAATGAACCAATTCTCGATACGGAAACAAATCGAACCTCCAAAGAAACGCAAGCCATTATACGAAGAGCAAGGGGAATGGCTTCGTTTTCGCCGAAGATGGGCACCAGTTGATCTTCCCTGGCTAGGCACAGCCTGCAGACCTCGTCTAGGGAAACGACGGTGGCCCCCCCGGAGGCTCCGCCCACCCCGGCTCCGCACGATCGTCGACGAGCGTAAGTTTTCATTTTGATTTCTCACTTTTCACAAACTCAACTCAAATGTCATCGATAAACGACAATCGAGAAAACAGGAATACAAGTTCAGTGTTGCCGCAAGGTACGGTATTGCCTAATGGCTAAAAATGGTGCAATTTTACCAATTTTTTTTTTAATTACCAGGCTTCGAATCGTTTTTTTTCGTTACGGTTCAACAAAAAAATATATTAAGGTTCAGTTCCGGTTTTCGCTTCAGCTCCGAGTTAAAAAAAACTCACACTTTTCGAAACATTTGAATATTTTTTGTTGAACCGAAATAGAATAATGTTCTTTTTCGGTTCCAAACTAGTTTTCATTCTGGTAAAATTTTTGGTTTTTAAACGCTTTTCCGTTACGGTTCAGTTCCGGTTTGAAGCCCTATATAGTTATTACAGGCAGGGTTTTGAACCGGAACTGTACCGAAACTGAATTTTTCGCCGAATTTAAGATTTTTCTTTACATGCTATTTATTTTCAAAGATGCATAATTATTTTGAACAAAATGGCAAACTCCTTTGTCGATTAGAGGTCAATAAAAAATTTACGGGAGGTCAAAGGTTACTAAAAACGGTTTTCGTAAATATTTCGTTAACCATCCCTTTATAGAAAAATATTGAAGGTCAAATTTATTTTGAAGATAATTCAATTGGCAGGATTGCTACTATTTAGTATGCAGCCCTCAACAGTGTATCCGAAGAGAACTCAAAAATTTTTATGAAAATGTTTCGATTCATAAGCAAAATAATTTATTAAAAAATAATTGAGATGATTAAAAAATTATGTGATATTATAATATTATCATTGTTGAGAAATATTTACATGTGATTTTATAACAATTTAAAATTCGTAGAATTCACTCAAAATTTCAAATTTCAAATTGTCGATATGTGCCAATGTCGTATGTGCTAGAGTCATTTGCGCAAATGCTTTAGAACAGAAGTGACATGTGCAGATTTTTATTAAAAACAAAAAACTCATTTTTCGAAACAAAAAAAACAAAAAAGGCTACTATTTGGTCAGAATTTCAATAAGATTTCAGTCAGAAATTTTATCCAATTTATCAGAATTTTTTTGAATTAGTCAGAATTTTAATCATGTTTCGGTCAGAATATTTCGCTCAGAATTTCAATCGAAAACGGTCAGAATAAATATTGAACGGTCACCATAATATCGAGAACCCTAACCTAACCAAACCTATTCCGACCGTTCCGTTACCAAGCTCCGACCATTTATTATTTCATCCCGACAATCCACCATTTCATTCCGACCGTTTTCTATCGAAACTCCGACCATTCAACTTTCCGCCAAAAAAAAAAACAACAACAACACCACCACCAACTTAACAATTGATACCGTATATGGCCACGAAACGTCGAGCCTGCGAATTGGCGCGCGCGTTTGACAGCTGACAGTCGGTCGGTGGAATGCGAGCCGGCGGCCACTAGCGATGGGCGGGACGGGCGCGATCTATTTCGGCGGGCGGCCCCCTCCCCGGCTGTTCGGGCGGCGGAGGGCGGACGGGGGGCGGCGGGCGCGGGGCGCCTCCACCTGAGCGGCGGAGTGGCGGGGCATGGCGGCCAAGAGGTCCGCCAGGAGTCTGGTCGGGCTCGCCTACAAGTGTCTGCCGCCGCTCGTCGCCTTCGTCTTCGCCGCCCTGCTGCTGCCGCTGCACATCTTCTGTTTGTGGTTCTTTTGGAGGAACTATTCGCGTTATGTCGACAAGGGTTCGTGCACGTGCTCTTGCTGGGATACCGTTTTCAAAGGTATTCGCCGTTCTGTGTGGAGTTTCTTTAGGGGGGGCAAAAGTGTCAGTCGATTTGTTGGGCTTTCAGGTTCGTTTCGTACGTCGTGGCCAGGATGTTTTTTTAGGGATTCGCTTTTTATGGGCGTATCCCTTATTTGAGGAGTTTGACAGTAAATAGTGCTTAGCGCCAAAATTATAAAATTGAGTTTCTTTTGTTTACTACAAAAATTAGTACTTTTACTACAGAAATCCCCTATATATAATAGCGGATATCTGTCTGTCTGTGTGTGTATCACAATGACGCTCGCGACTTTAAAACGATCGACGGTCGTTTTTTCGAAATAAAAAC
>JAOXNN020000068.1:545016-560178 GCA_028571205.2 Hydropsyche betteni | reverse complement strand
CCAGAATCGGGCGCCAAAAGTAAGCACAAAATAAGAACAAAAAGGTCATAAGAAAGGTGTAATACATAGTAACAATGATCACCAAAATTTTATTGACAGAGGGAAAAATACGCATTGGATACATTCTATTTCATTTACAAAACAGGAAAAAAGTTTATTATATTAGAAAGGTATAAAATCATTTCAAATGTAGTACTTGGCAATAATGTTTCTAGGGATCATCGAAAGTGCCATGAATACAATCCTAACTATAAAACCATACTGAGGGTATACATACATAAAACATTATTTAAAATCAAAACGAAAGAGTAGAAGCAATTACTTTAAATATACGAGGTGTGTGGAAATTCTTCTTAACAAACAATTTTTACCAGATCATCTGCTTCGTCATATTCAATTTCTTCTCTTTCTAAGCTATCTGAAGACTTCCAGCGTTTCCACGCTTTCCCAATACATTTTATACCCTTTTCAATTATAGTGTCCGGCTTTGGCAGCAAAAAATTAACATATTAATAATAAAAATCGTTTACTTCAACATCATATGAATGCGTATATTAGGAACAGATAAGTTTGTCGAAAATGTATATAAAACTGTATAAATGAAAAAAAAATTGAGATACATGGAGTTATCGCTCACATAATAGGATTTATAAGCACTGTCAGTTACTATGTTTTGCTTCGCCACGTAACAGTTTAATCTCTCAAGACCCATGAGGTCAATAAGTTACAATAATAATAAATGAAAAAAATTATTTTTAAAAATACATTTCAATGACTAATTTTTGAAATGATAATTATCAAAAATTTCTATTTGTAATTCGATAATTTCGTGCTGATTCTATAATACATGATGGTGAATCATTTCAATTTCAAAAATATATTTTAGAGAAAAATAAACTATGAAAATTTGCATATATTGCACATGTCTTCGAGTATGCAAATCGCGCTGCATATGCAATCGAACGTTTGCCAATACACAATTGGTAACATCCTTCGATAACACACAATCCAAAGTTCACCCACCAAAACGAACAAAAACCCGACCGACACAGCAAAAACGTCAAACGCCGAACTTTCATGAAATTTTCAAGTTATGCAAATCACAAAACGACGACCATACAAAACGCCAAAAGATCGTCCGATTCTTGCGGCGCGATCTGCTAAAACACCGCACCGACGCCCAATCGGACGAATTAAACCCGCTAATTGGGAAACCGAGTTAATAATCTCTAGGAAACGAGAGCCGAGAAGACAGGTCGGAGAAAGGTACGAGCACATACACACGTATCCGACACAACCGGAGGAAACTCGTCAGCCAAGTTCAACGACACCGACGACGGTTAGCCGCCTTTGCCCCGACGCGATATATAATCGAGAAGCCAGACTTTTAGGTGCCTCGAAGCCTCCTCCATATTCACTTCGCATATTCGAGATATTCACGCCGACCCACTTTCGGACCGGAAAGTCCTCCTGACAATGCCAAAACGGCGATTTTGTCCGCGGGCCGCGGACCGTGACCGGGCCGAGTCGAACCCGAACAGTTTCGCGGGTATTGTCCGCGTCACGCACGTGCGTGGAAGAGCGCGGGTTTGTCGATCGAGCGCTTTGGGAACCGAGAACAATGCTCGTACGTCTGACGGAAGAGCGTCTGCGGTGAAAGTAAGCGTGAGCGAAAAGGCGGTTTCCCAGGATGATGGGGACGATTGTCGCGATGATGGTGTTAACGACGGGGGCGTCGATCGTTGATTGTTTGATGTAACGCGTGAATGGGTTCCCAAACGACACTAGCACATAAGACAGTAACATACACGATGTTACAAGGATAGAATGCAATCTGCGAAAATTTTTGATTAAAATAAATTCTAATACATTAATCGTATCGTTTATCGTCATGTAGTTCCTTAATTGTCTTAAAACGTATCGTTTGTGCTATTGTCGGTGTGTGCCAATGTCGTTTGAATAAATGTAATAATGATCGAGGCACGTTTTGCACTTTGAATGTTCAAATTTCAGTTTCGATTTTTCAATTAAATTTTCATACCTTGAAGGTTGTTTTTTCGATTTTTAATGATACATGCAACATTGAATTCCGATGTACTTATTTAAAACAAACTAATGCGAAAGTTTAAATAATGTATGATTCAACTGAATAAACAACCAATTCGCTAAAACATTAGATAAAAAAGGCACATCCGCAACGCGAACCAAATGAATCACAAACACCGAAATCGACCAAAAAAAAAAACCGATAGTGAGTTCCTTGATCGTAAAAAAAACGCTAACGAATGCTAAATATTTTAAAAATACCGTTTATTAACATAAAACTCAATGCCTTTTCGTATCGAGCACTCGTCCTACAAACGTTTCATTAAAATTTAAAAATTCGCGCATCCAATTCGAACTCGGCGATTTCTGATTTCAGAATTCGCACGACGAAACGAACGAAGCGAATTGCAGACGAGAAAATGAAACGGAAAGAACGAAAACAAGAAAAAAAACCGAATCGTAGAAAAGAAGTCGGAATTCCGACGACTCGACTTTAAGGCTGTCGTGTGTTGACCACCAAGAGAAAACTGCATAGAGCGAGTGCACTTAACTGCATTCTATGCACGCGAAAACCGGCAAACCGAATGGTAAATGCGACATCGAATATCGACATTGAGAACCTAATCATCGTCATCAGTGAATGGAGAACGCTAAAGATATCTAAATCCTTCTGCATTTCTGATCCATTACGTATTATCAACCAATCGAACATACAGTCCTTTGTATTCAGTTATAAAAAACTGATATCTGATGATGGTATTCGACGGTCAATGCGGACTCAATCCGTTAATCCGTTATCATTCGCTGACACACTTACGGGAATGTCGTGTAATGTACAATGTGTGTCAAAATAACGACAAATAAAACGATTTGTTGTAAAATGTTCGTTATGAAGTACAGTTAATTGTGGTGTTGAATATAGGTCTAGATTTTCGATATCTGAACATCTCGATGACTAGCCGGTTTTCTCTAACATCTGTTACTTTCAATTCGGTTCAAAATGGTTTTGTTTTTAACAACATAGAAAACGTTGGATAAATCGACAACACATTAAATGCACTAAATACAGATGTTTCTCTCTAACTGCACTAATCATCTAATTTAAGATCCGATTCGAAATCAACTCACCTCGACCACTTAACATTCGAATCGCGTCAACGGAATCCGTAACATTCCCAAACAGATCGAACTAACCACCTGCAAGCATCGCGAAACTTCCATTCGACAAAACCGAACGATCCAAATCAACCGAACACACCTCGTCTCATCCCACCGCAAAAAACGACAGCCGACAACGTCATAGCGACTTTCCGATGAGAACCAACAGACGGATGCCTTCATGAATGAAAATAGACGTAGTGAATCACCTGGTCGAAGGCTGTGCGTATAAAGCTTGCGTCAGACACATACAAAACCGCAGCCTCCTCGTCCTCGGAGCCCGTCGTCCGTTATATAAAACAATGTCGGTTGCGAAACGAATATATGAACTCGCGTACGCATTCATAATGCATAATTTATTTTTTAAGCCACTTTCTACGCGGCCGAAAGCAGTGGGAACTGTGTCGGGCTCCGATTGTTACGCAAAGGCGGCTCTCGCTTGTGGGAGAGCGTCGATCGCCATTTTGCGAAGCCTTTTTTCCAGTTTGCAAAACGGGAGGCTTCTAGTCGTCGTGGGGCACCTTCCGGTCATCGTGGCCTTGGCGATGGACTTTTGAGCGAAGGTGGCGTGATCGCCACCGCCTCACGTGCTGCTTAACCTCGACACTGATACTGCCTTTGGCGGTCGTGTGCACATGGTGTGATGGGTGTTGTGTTGTGTGCAGTCGTCGTTGTGCTGAGGTCGACGTTGACGTTTTCGTTTTTGCAATTGTAACGAGCCCGAATTTGGCGTTTTCTGAATATGGTCGGAGAAAGGGTCGTTTGGAAGAAACGTGATTTTATATTTAAAATAGAACGATGTCTTTTGTGTTGCGTGATGTTTTTTTTAATGAGTGTTGTTCGAAACTGTAATTTTCGACGAAAACGTTGTTCAAAGTCTAACTGAACGAGTAATGAAGCAAACAGTCTTCGTTTACCTCAATTAAGAGTTATTAAGGAGATAGAAGGTAACTATTTCATAATCGTCACTTCCTCTTCTATTCCTGATGACCTTTGAGCAACTGTAATCGAATGCACTTCACATATCTGTTTTATTTTATATATACGTCCATCGTCCACTTGCTACATGGCCACTCGACTGCCATTACAATCTTCCATCTGTATTTAAATGACACATAATACACCGACGCATAAAATAGGAAAACAATATTTTATCATTCATTTTTCCCTATGCAAACTTCGAAAGAGCTAACCAGAAACTAAAATTTCCAGTTTCACAACACGGCATAGCAACGAAAAAACCGACTTCTCCGCGGTGAATGATGACGTTACCTTTTTGTATAATTTGATCCACGTGAGGTCTCCCTTCGAATCGGTGTACTGCAACCCGAAGAACCACACCTCCCTGAGGCCGATGGTCTTCACGACCTGGTCAAACAGTTGTTTGCCGGTGGTCGTATGCTGGATCGCGAACTCCAGCTCCGCGTCCATCGTCGTCACGCGGACGTTCACCTGAAAATTGAAAAAAAATACATATATAAATCGAACATCACAAGGAGCGAACGTAGCGAGGTGCGCAGATCCGAGATTAAAGCCATCTCGTCCGATTCGATCAAAGTAAACGTTGACGTGTACGAAAAGCGTTAGGTGATCGAAAAAATTGTATAAAAAGAGACGTTAATATGTATGACGAGTAAACAACGACGGTGCAACATCCGTTGAGGTCGAGAAAAAAAATCGTGTTTGGCCAAGTAAACGAAAACGTCACAGCTAATAATCGCCAGGAAAAACGGTGTGTTTGTATGAAAAGGCCGAAAATATATATTTAGCCGGCTAAAATTTAAACACGTAGATTGCGTGAGAGCGAATTTTCAGCAGGATTTGGTCTCTGCTGTAAAGAGTTTTTGTTAAAAAAAAAAATTAATAGAATCTATTGAACGTGGAAGCTTATAGAACGAAACAATGGTATAAAACACGATAATAACAGCATTAATTCAAATTTCCATGAATAATAAAACTCACAATCGGTTCTATTGAAAATTTCAAATCGATCCCATCATACTGCTGCGGATCGCAATCTCCGTCTCGCACATGATTCATTCAAATATTTACACGCAGACATATCTTCGATTTTTACAAAAATTTTAAAAAATGCGTCGTCGGAGAAGTTTACCCAACTCATATTTATAAACATAAATCAATTATTATCTCGGTGCAACTCATGACTCATAATAATGCACGATTTTCAAGGTTTCCCACACATTGTCCTCCGCAACGCAACCATGTATGTAGCAACAATGTCCTAGAGAAAAACGGCAAGCAAATACACGACAATTAACTTATTGTACCGGTTCGATTGCGAAAACAATAGGACCGTAGAAACCTTCGACGTCGCAGATCAGATAATGAACGTACGGAGGAAAAAATGAATAAACATTGCATATGGGATTATAATATGCACCGTTTGTGTGTTTAATAATGACCGCGCTCGGACGTTCGATCATCATCATGATCATCATCGTCGTCATTGCTATTATTATCGTCGTCGCGACGATATGAATGTGTGATCGAAAAGCAATGCGGGTCAATTAGGTGTTGCCGATTCGACCGTTTTGTATGGTTGTATTTGGTCAGTTAATTCGTATTTTTAATCGGTGGATTAAATTAATAGTCTGTAACGTATTAAAATAATCAGTAATGATTATAAAAGTTCAGTGCATACGCGGTCAATTACTGAATTGAACGGTTAATGATACAAAATGAGAAACAGTCGGATTTTTAATTAAATAGTTGGCGATTCAAAGAAATTAATAAGTTTATCAAACTTTTTGAATTGCCATATGAAACTGACGCTGTACCCCGATATATCAATTGACACTTTTCACATAATTTTTATTATATTTAACTGACCACTTTCATAGTTATAGAACAAATAACTAGTAACCAGTTTTATGTACATTTTCATTAAATTGAAAATCAAAAAGTATCATATAAGAGAAAACCGCGACCCAATTTCGACTCACTTTTACCCAAAACCATAAAACAAACTAACCTCGACCATACCTAATCAAGCATAACACAATTTACGGAAACTATGTGCGCAAAACCGCAGAAAACTATCGTTTTGTACGCAACAAAAACGATTTCCAAGACTTCGATACATTTTAGCGGCTCGTTTATAGTGTCTTTCAATAGAGACGCTCGATTTTAAAATTTGACGATTTGCACATGTTCAACGCTATAACCATCCATGGTGATTTCTACTAAACAATTGTCAACAAATTTGACAGATGTCACTTCAAAAACATGGCTACTATAACCCAACAAATTTATAGCGTCCCTATTGAAAGACCCTATATACGTTTCTGTGATAGCTCTGTAATATAGCAGATGAGCAATTCCCTCAGCACATTTCGACATATCGGAGTTCAGCCGCCTTGATTTTGCCTCAATTACGTGGAAAAGAGACGAACGAGTAATCAGACTCGTTGTTGACACAACTACGCCTATATGCGTATATAAATGGGAGATAAGGGAGGTCGCAGAAGTGGATAATCGGTTTTCGTTAATCGAATACTATTCGATAAGATAAGACACAAAAATACCGAAAATCCTCAGCATTCTTCGAATGTAAACATGCGACAGCGCGTCTGCGCGAAATAAAATATATTTTTTTAATAAAAAAACGAATCCCCTTTTGAAACCGAAAATAAAGACGTCTGCAGTGTTCTAATATACGTGCTTATTCAGACGAATAATGTCTGGTGCAGCGAAATGACACACGTGTATATTTAGATGCATCGAAGGCAAATCTCGACATTGGAAATTTTATGCGAAAATTCTATAAAATACAATTTGCAGGAAGGTTGCGGTTTTGTTACGGGGATAATTGAATTGTGAAAAAAAAAACAGAGGATGTGGGAGTTTTGGCCGCGCTTTTCCTATTCCAGATGTGTCAAATCCTTGTTCGATAATAAATGGAACGATAAATCTTGAATTGAATCATGTGCTTCGTGTCAGTAACGGGTTCGCACTTTATGTTTGGATATAACAAAAATACTGCCATTGAAAATAAGTTACGCCCAAGTAATGAGAAACTGGCATTCGCTAAACCCACACTCGATACCGTATTTAAAACCGATGGCATAAATTATTATCGTACATATTTTGAATGCGAACGTATGTCGAATTGATTGCAAAAAAAAATTATAATAATGACGAAAATGCACTGCAGACATATGACTAATACGATAAACACAATAAGCAAAATTCAGTCGCGCAAATCTTGCAAACGTGAATAAATTTGCAAACATTTCGCATTTGCTCAGTACGTTAACACAATCAGGCTTTTATTTAAGACAAATATGCTTGTTCAAATTTTATTCTTCGTATAACTTTATCAAGTGAAATTGAAACGTTTTTAATTCAAAATAACTCAATTTCGTAATAAAATAAAACCTCGCTTTAGATTATTCAATTTCAATAACGCTCTTTGAGCATAACGTAATCGAACCACCTATTACAAATATGTACATAAAGGATATAGAAAACGTGACAATTTTTTGTGACCAAGCATGTGCGAATCATACATATGGCAGTCATGCTTAAATATTAATCGTACAGATACATATTTTCATCACAGCAACGTACTCTTTATAACCTCAACATGAATTAGCACGATAAAAAAAACCCCGACATAAAAAATCAATTACTCCCAGGCGAATAAATCTACAAATACTTTACGTAATAACACGCACGTTCGAAAAGGCGATTGTACGTTGCTGATTAATTAAATTTTCGCGCGATAAATAGTTTTTGGATGATTTGAGTTAAGAATTTGTTTTTATCGAAAATTTCATATTTGTTATCTAATCGAAACATTATTTTCGTAAAATGTTTTGGATTCCAGTACGTGTTGTCATAATATGGATCATCTTGTACTGATAAATCGAAGGATTTAAAATTCCGCGATTATGATATTCGCAATATAAAAAAATATGCGATGACGGTTACGACGGTTGAGAGACCGGACCACTTGTTAACCGATAAAATGACATCATTTGTATAATTATTCAGTTGGGTGAGAAGTTTTGACTCACTTCGTTCAACCGCCGACACTTTCCATTGGTAGTTGTTCTATAATAAATTTTCAATATTATACATTCAATCACGATTATATTTTTTAACAATACGCTCACTTTAATCTATATTCAAAATAAAAGTATTTTAAGAAAATAATCTGTTTGGATGAATTCTCATCAGATTACGAAGATTATTTCAAAAAAATTTTCCAAACACTAGTTCTATTATCACAATTGATGACGTTCAATGGTAATTCTGATTATTTTGAACAAAAGAGTGTCAATGTCTCAATAAACAGTTAAATTCAATTAGCACATTAGACAAGACAAAACAACAGTTCACAACGATATTGCAAATTTCCGAAAACATCACAAACGCATCGCCGGAAACGTACCAGAAATGACATCATTGCAAAATCGGTCGTCTTGGCACGGAAATGGATCACACGACTCCTCATCCTGGTGTTTTGACGATAGTCAAAATAGCTCGAAGGTCGATCGAAAATTGAAAACTGCCTCGACGAGGAATCGATTCGATGTAGAAGAGGTCACTTTGGGAACAAGGTGTACTTTCGAACCCTCGAAAAACGACAGGATGCGACGACAGGTGCATCTTGAGTTACCCCAAATTATTAAATCAACTTTTCGTATTGAAGTGATGGGTTTGTGTACCGTTAAAGAGTCGTATGTTGTATATAAGACAGTTAAGTAATGCGAAAATGAGTTATTGTACTGAATTTTGATCGATATTTTTTTTTTTGACCCATCAAAAACTTAAATTGATATTTGTTTCTAAAATAAGTTTCATTTGAAAATACATCAATTATATTAATCATTCAATCTATTGATATTTCATAGTAATTTTATCGTCAAAAAGATAAACAAAACGACTAATACAATTCACATTTCCAAAGAAATAACAATCATCATACATTATTATGAATTATCTGATCACCCTGCATAGTAAACGAACCAGTAAACGTATTCAAAGCAAACTTTCAGATGTATTCAAATATATTCTTGATTATTTCAGGTGTTCGACTATTAAATTCATTCGAAAAAAAGAAACGCTTAAACTAATCGAATTTACGACATCGAACGCTGAAATCGTAAAATCACACAAGTGCAATCACAATAAATCGAATCGTTTCGAAATGTGACCATATATCGCGTTGGCGACCTTCGCAGTTATTCATAACCGGTATGAAATAACGCGAAATGGATTGGAATAAAAAAAAAACAATAAGAAACGATGACGAAGAGTTCTGGCCGTTGGAAAAAAATTACCAACATGGAAAAAAAAACAATGTTCAACACGAAAGTGGAGATTCTGCCGAGACTAGGCCGTTTGGATTCCGATACGAAACCTCACCAATGACGAAGAGACTGAATAATAAATTGATTCAATGGAAACACGTAGATCAGCAACGACCAACCATTTAAAGTTACACAAGATGATTGGTTTTTTATCGTCATCATCAAATTTAGCCATAAACAATAGCTCATATTCGTGTATGAATATGTAGGCGTATCTATCCTACATAAAAAATAAGTTTCACTTAACTTTCCATTTCATATATAATATTTCCATCATTTCAAAGACGCAGTATCAAATATTCTGAAGAAACAAAAAATCTAAATATCCACATCTAAACATCAAACAGTTGACCATCTCTGATGCAGCCGATGTAAAAATGAAACACGAGAGCGAATCGTATCCGATGTCTCGATTTTGTTACGTGTACTGACCGTGTGTACACGTGGAAAAAGAGAGAGTCCGCTTGCTGCGAGCTGAACGAGAAATCTACGAGACAAAAAGCGTCTCGTTCTCGTTTGAAAATTGTGAGAAATTCCACAGATATTATTTAGAAATAATATGTGTACGCCGGAGTGCAAATACGTGTGGGCCGAAGTTTTTGTGCTCGAAAGGGATAAAAAGTTGTCGGTGGTAGAACAGGTGTGATGACGTCAGGTTTTTATAAAGTCGGTTAAGGTTGGAGACTTGAACGACAACTTTATCTTATAATCCTTTGAATATATGGGTTGCACTTTTTTGGACGTTTCGATCCTTTGAAATAAATATCCGATTTGGCGATGAACGACAATGCATTCGCATCAATACAACATTCAAATAAACAATGTAACCTTCCAGATGCATCAGAAAATACAAAAAATATGATTCATAAACATCGAATCATAATCAAAAACCGACCAATTCCAGCGAAAAAAAACCACACGCATCAAAGGACCCCAACATCGCTAAAAATAGCCTTTTCCCCGCCGAAATTCAAAAAGCGAAAACCAAAAACAGACACGCCGAGACAACAAAGCACAAGAAGATAAAAACGAACAAGCTAAGGCTGCGTCTTCGTTTTTTCCTTGCGATTTTACCTCGAATACGAACCGTTGGACTCGCAATAGGTAGGTTCAAGGATAATCGGCGCGAGTGCGAAATGAGACGCCGAGCACGCGCAAATTAAAATACATTAAAACATTATTATGAAAAATAAACGGCTCAAAATGATAATATGTAGCGGGGCCGTCTAATTGTCGCCGTTTAGCTCAATTACATGTACGCCCACCGCTCCGTAAGACATCTCTAATGCAAATATCGTCACGAATTTTCGCTAATGTGGTTAATCGTGTCAAAATATATACGAATTCGTGTTGTGCCCCGGATCGGAATCGTAATTGAATATTTTTTCGAAAAATTGCGCTCATTAGTGTTTCTTTACGCTTTTTATCGAGATCGAATCAACGCACGAACGACGCACGTTTTTTTTATAAATATCGATTCTCTTAGAAAACTATTAGAGCAAGATGCATTGGAACGTCGGAAAATTTCGTATATTCGTTCAATATTTTATCGATATCTTATCACAGTTTAAATATGTAATTTCAAACGTTCACACCCTAAAAACGACAATCGATAATTTCTAGAAATATAAAGTTAGTGCAATTGAAGAAAAAACAAAAGTTTCAAACACATTCTTCTCCCATCAATCACTCGAATACATAAACACTACATATCTTATCGCGAAATAATCCCATTCACTAATAGCTGTGGATAAACCGAAAAACGGACATTCCTCGCGGTCGTTTACGTGTAAAATCGGCGTCCATCATTCATTAGGCAGCAGGAAGAACGGCCAACAATGGCGCGCACACTCTCGCATTATTCACGGACATTTCGAAAGGAAAAAACCACACGTTTCGCAGGTGATCCGAAGCGATGTTACATGCCGATGACCAATGACACGCCGGCAATCATCATTACCGTGTCATACACGTCTAATTGCCGCCGTGTTCAAGGACTCGGGCCGTTTTATGATCGATATGTGTGTGATTTGGTCTCCGGCGAATTGTGGATTTGAATGACGCAAGTTTTGAGCGGAAACGAATCGGGCAATATTGAAATTTTCACAGACCGATGATTCATGAAATCGAATTGATGTTTCTTCCGAAAAATGAGAAATTTGGAAATTGTTCGAAATAGATATATATTATACACGGACGGTTTGACTGCGAGAATCGTTTGAAGCACTGAGAAAAGGCGATTGATTCCAATTGTGGCTTAAAATTCACCTGTTTTCCTCCGGCCACCATGATTATAGGCCGCTCCTCGAGCTGTTGATCTTCTGAGTAAAATCCAAAGGATCCAAATGCCCTGGGGTTGGAAGGAAACCTCCTTCAGTTCCAGTCGTCCGAACTATGCTGACGCGCAACTTCAACTGCCACAGGTGCTACGCGAACTGAAACGGCTAATAAGCCCCGTACACGTTCCGACTTACGTTTTTTTTATATTATCTCCAAACATTTTTATGCCGAATCGCTTTATCGTTGCTATTATGATAGATAATTCGGGATCAAAACTCATTGTTTCGTCAGAATAGGAAGCGCTCTGGGTGTTAAAATGCGAGATATTAGCTATGTGACTAACGACTAATATTTATCTTATCGCGTGAAAATCAATTTTTGGAAAGATTTCAATTCGCGTATGTAAATAATATAAAAATGTCAATTTCCAATGCCAATTTCAAGGAAAAATTGGCGTTTATACATTATCGGATTATTTCTATTTGTATGAAAAAAATTTTGCGCATTTGAAAAGATGTTTAATGGAAACGAAAACGTGATAGATTGATGCTTGTTGTAGATTGATAGTTGCAATAAAAAAAAAACTGCAGAAAAGTGCTCTTTCATCATATGGATTTGTAATTGTACCGCTTTGCGTGACATGAGTACAATAAGAATAGTGTGCATATTTAATCAACTCGTTCAAGATTGATAAATGTTGTTAATACAATAAAACTTTAAAATATCAACGTGGAAATTGTCAGCATTGTAATCCAACTTAAATATACTAACTATACGTTTGAACCTCAACGTTCAATTATACATCTTATCTTCAAAAACATTATTATTACCATTTCAAAGAATATGATTTCCTGAATAATTAATAAGCGATAAAAATAAAAACCAAATCATCATACTACAAACACTAAATGAACAAACCTCCTGCGTCATACATCACACATGAATCATAATACATTACCAAAACGGTAATTACATAACAAAAATTTTCATACGAAAACAGCGGTATCGAATCCGATTACAATACAGTTCCATAGCGATAACCATATAAAACGGATTGTTTTAACAATCGAAACCGCAACGCCGCTCCTTGCACAATGAAAATACACAGCGAAAACGATAAGCCCCGTACGACAATAGTGTGTACAAGACTGCAGCAGTAAACGCAGACATTAATTTTTCCAAAGCAAACAATAATAAAAAACCATCATACAATTTTCTCATTTTCGAGATAACGACGGTGTATGGGCGCAACGTGAAGACGAACCGACGCGCATGCGCCGCGAATTCAAACCGACCAATCAGAGCGCGTCACGGTCAGTTGAACATGCTTCCAACACACACGGTCAAAGCGAAATTACATATTGTACCTTTTTTTTAAATTCAATATACATCTTTTATAGGGCTTGTGTATTATGAATTATAGTAATAGATTCATATATTCATGTTTAGTAATAAAAACGAACGTTTGCATTTATTTGTGTAGGATTGTAGCAGGCATTTCCGATAAGAGCACCTCTGTGCAACTCAGTTTCAATGAGAACGAAACCTCGTGATTCAACGCTTGTATTCGTCTCGTCTATTATATCAGATCTTTAAACTGGTGACTTTTCGAAACGAAAAAGTCATAAAAATACCGACGAGATACGAGAAGACGAGACAAGAATGACTAATTAAAAAACGCGAGGACGCGTCATACATGTGAACGTACGGCGTTATCGAATTTCCATAATTTCAGTGATATAACATTTCCTAGTTGACATAACGGACATTTTTCGGAATAATATGAAAATTTATAAGTTTGAAATGTTGAATTTTGCATAGTTTCAAGAGAATCGCTTAATTAGAAAGGAGATGATGACTCGTGCGAACTTTTGACGACTTCAAGGTCCGATTTCGAGGAAAATTTACGATCATCGGCCGTTTGCCGAAAAGACAACCGCGACCGAGAAGCCTTTCGCCGGACCAAAGCGCTAAAATAATATTTGAGCGCAAGGCGAACGATATGCGCAAACATTTTTTTAACATTTTCGAAAAAAATATCGATGTCTAGGTCAAAGAGCGTTGCGAAAACCTCAGACTAGAGACATTTCGCTTTTTCACCACTTCGATAATCGGTCGGATCTCCGATACGGATCGACTCAAATCTGAAAATTTTC
Source organism: Hydropsyche betteni (assembly GCA_028571205.2). Taxonomy (NCBI): domain Eukaryota; kingdom Metazoa; phylum Arthropoda; class Insecta; order Trichoptera; family Hydropsychidae; genus Hydropsyche; species Hydropsyche betteni. The sequence continues at coordinate 546,200 of JAOXNN020000068.1, read as the reverse complement.
ATGCGCCCCGTTTCGTATTCCGCATTATATTAAACAATAGATTGTTTAGAAGGCGATAAATGACGCATAGCCAGAGGAGCATTTATCTCGAGTATCATAATCAGAGGCTCACGAGCGTTTGCTGGTAAGTGAAATCGCGTTTGTTTCAGCGGCGATAACGTGACCGATTCTCGTATGGCCTCAACGTGTGCTCTTATAAAACTCAATTGTTGTGTCGTATTGTTGCAAAACGATGGCTGTTCGATCGATCGATGGAATCGAGCGAGATATGAAATTGAACAGGATTCGATTTGTGCGAAGAATAGCGTCGGCAACGGGAATATGACTCGCCAAATTTTCAGTGCATAAAACGTTTCGATATACAAATGCATAAAATGAGTAATAAAATCGAATCTTGATAGACGTCGAAAGTAAACCAAATATTGATAATTTCGAAAGTTTCCATGAAAATGCTTGGATTTCGTGCCAAAAACGTCATTTCTAATCATCAAAGAGTCTTAATTTTATGCACGATCTAATATATACTTCAAACATTACATTTAAATTATGTAAAATGCGATTGATGTATTTTTGTTATTCAATTTTGTTAATGTAAAAAAACTAATTATGCATTATCGAATTATATAACCATTGAACTATGGAACTGAAATTTCTAAATTTCGAATAAAAACCACTAATCGATTAATATATTCGTTGAAAAAAGCCTTCAAAAACGATCAATATACGCACATCTATAATTCAAACTGAAATGGAAAAAAAACTACCAATTTTTTCACACAAATCAATGCCCGTTACATTCTCCATATGGACGCCATCTATGACCAACAACCCTCACTAACGCCCATATCTCCGACACACGACCCTTTTCCCGGATTTTTCTCGCCAAACCAGACCATCGCCCACCTTCGACCCACTTAACCGGCTAATTGCGAAATTCCAGCGCATCCCAATGCACTTAACGCCGACAATAGAATGCAGCTGCATATAGACGACGTTTCGGTGTAGGCCGATAACGGCACACTTGACCCGGAATCGAAAGCGAGTCAACCCGTCCGAGCTGGTCTGCTTTCGTCTTGGGTCACCGTCGTCTCCCGGAGCATCATCAGCGCCGGCGGTGACACGGTTACGCGCTGCTGACGCGTCGCTTTCAGCCGGCTGAAGGTTTTTCATGAATAATAAACGGT
>JAOXNN020000068.1:491011-541063 GCA_028571205.2 Hydropsyche betteni | reverse complement strand
GCCGGCGGTGACACGGTTACGCGCTGCTGACGCGTCGCTTTCAGCCGGCTGAAGGTTTTTCATGAATAATAAACGGTCGGAGTGATAATCGAACAGCCTTGTCGCCAAGAGCGTAATTGAGGGGAAAAAAGACGTGTATTTTAATCCGCGATCAAAGTTCTACGTGAACGACTCGTTGGTTTATGCTGCGGCGACATTGTGAGAGGTTTACGTTCGAATATTTTTCAAAATTGAAAGTGTATGTGTGCTAATATGTTGAAGTACTTTGTAAATGCGTGATTGTCGTCGGTTGTTTCGAATTGATAATTGAGTGTATGAAAACGAATCTGAGACGGTGAGAGCTCACCGTTTTTTGTTGTTACTCAGTTGAAAATGCACTTACGTACCATTGAAGATATGCCAGCTGGCATTCGAACGAAGCATCGACGTTTTGCTTTCGTTTTAAAAACACAAAATTAGAGAAAATAAGGGAATCGCGCCGGTCCTATTCGAGCGTTTCTCGTATCCGATTTCGACTTTTCTAACACTATCGATTAAATTCCCACACACAGACAGTCAATTCTGCAACATAAACGGTGAGAACATCCCTCTTATTCAGCGAAAAAACCCATTGAATTTATTCAAAGGGAGACCCACACGACCCCTCAAAAGTCTCGGCGCGAAAACAGGTTTCGCGCTTACACATACATCGAATCACTCGGAGATTCGATCATTACAATCAAGATCTACATCTGCATCGTTAGCCTTGACCTTTTTCGAAAAAGTAAACAATGAACTATTATAGCACATCAATTGCAATAGATTTTAAGATCCGATTCACCCACTCCACTCCGACTCGACTCGAATAATTAAGATTATATATGATCCTCATCATCGTGGCTTCTGGAAAACCTTACCAGAGCCTACTGCTTGTCTCAGACACGACCCATCCGAGGAAAAAAGCGGACGTGGCGTCCGGTTCCCGTTATGGGCCACCATCAGCTCGCCACCAACACCACGACCACGTGTTGCCGGCCGGCCTCTCACTTTTCATTCTTTGGCCACGGGTCAGGTGTCCCAGTGACCTCAGCTCGTCCGAGCTGATGGGGACCCCCCCTTGGAACTCCTCGAGCCGATTCTTTGAGATCAATCGCCTTCTTGATGTTATACAGACGTCATTTTATGATGACAATGCGCTAACAGAAAAAAAATTATGCAAATATGCGATTTGAAGTCGTTTTGTAAAAGAATCGCAATCGCAATCAAACCGTATATAAAACGTATATGGGTGCTTTTTTGATCGTGAGTTTTTTATATTGTCACTTTTGCGACGACGCGATTTGAATATTGATTTGAATTCGTTCAAGATCCTGTTGGTGAGCTTCGTTTGGGTACTAAATATGTAATTTGCAAAGTTATTAAGACGAGTAATTTTGCTGTGTGTCAAAATCTCATTAACATTCAAGTGAAATTTTCGAATACGAATGTCAATATACGTATATGGTTTTGTTGTTTCATACAATAAACATGCAAATGTTAACGTTTATATTCGCGAAACTATCCCTGGTGAAATCGCAGGACGATTGCACAAAATTGGCGTACTTAATTTAACTATACAACAGCGCGAATATTTTATCTAGCAGAAACGTGTGGTAAAAAGAACTTGCGGTAAAGGTAACCGAATTCGAAGGAAAAATAAAAGGCCAGGGAAAAAACCGCGACCTCGACCTCGAGCGGTTTATCGATAGTTGTACAACAAATTGTGTGTGAAGAGACACGTTACATGATTGACATGGTTAACATGAGAGATTTTTTATTAATTTGAAATGGTGCACGAATTTCTGATAAATTACATAAGTTTTTCTACTAGAAATATGAATGAATTAGTACTTTCGTTACCTCGACTTTTCCGTGAACGTAACAACCACAAAATACTTCATTTTAAAACAAACTATTGAAATGGGCACTCGTACGTCAGAAATTTGCACAACATATCTATTTCTTAAGCAAATCTTCAAATAAACAAACTATACATACTGATTTCGGCATCTTGTGTTGTTTGTCTTAGCCGCTCTCGGTGAAACTGCAAAAAAGAAAACGAAACGGTTAAATTCAAAATAAATTCCCATACCATAAAAATGTCGCCGAACTGCGAATCAAAGACGAAATTACACTCGGGGGTTCAAGGTCGGTATAATTTTTCGACAATACAGTAGTCCCCCCAATAACGTCAAGATAGGTTCGACGTTATAGGGGGGAATTTAGGAAATCAATAAATTAAATATTTTCATAATTATTTTTTTTGAATATTTTTAAGAGTTAATTGTTTCTTTTCAAATACATTTGAAAAAAAATTAAATAAAATTGAATTAAAATGATGTTATAGGGGGGGGACGCCGCAAACGTTATAGGGGGGATTACTGTATTCCAAAAAATCGAAGCCTCGCAAAACAAACACCTCGACAACCCCATAGAGGTGAACGCACGAAGCGGTGGTGCAGGTTATGGAGAACGTCAAACGCATATACGAGCAAAAATGAAACGTACGCAAAGATCGCGCAAACTGTCAAATCGCGTGCGCCATTATGCAAAGCGGAGGGGCGAAGCGCGCGGGGGGACCGGTGGAATGTGTGTCGCGGGGCGCGCTGTCAGATACGTGTCACGTGAGCCGAAAAGCCTCCGCGGAGCCTTCGAACGTTTCAAACTCGAAAACGAAACGTTCACATTCGATTCGGGAAGGCGGGAAAGCCGCCCGGGGGGCGGGGGGCGGGCGGCGGAGGCGCAAGATGACGTGGGTCGCCGCGAACGGGGAGGGGGCGAAGTCCGACGTGTCGCACTCACCGCAAACGCTCGGGGGCGTGCACAGAAGGCTGGGGCCGAGGCGACGGTGGCGCAGCCCCTGAACGGGGCGCCAAAGAACACTGAACCGCACAAAAACGGTGCGAGCGCCGCTCCGGCACCGACTGGCCGCGCCCTCGCGTCAACAGCGACAACACGCGTGTCGCGCAATGCGCAAGCGCATTAAAACTCGACTATTGAAAATCGAAAATGTTTTTTTTTTGCATTTTATTTCGGTTTTTAATCGTCGTAAAATGATTTGTCATATTTTTTTTATTAGTTTTGTGATTTTTTTTAAATATTTTTGCCTGATAATAAATTTGAAAGTTTCGGGACGGAGAATCGAGTGTTATGGTTCAGAGTCGATGTGACGTTTCATTTGTGTTTGCGGCGATTGAGTTTAGTAAGGTTTTTGTAAAATGACTTCGCAGGAAGCTTCCGAACAGTTCGATCAGGTATTTTATCTTAGGTTATATTGCACTTTAGGTGTTTAAATTGTTTATTGATGAATTTGTATTTTGACGAATAAAATTGCATTTTAGGTGCTCGAATTGAATTTCTAAATAATTTATGCATAAATCCGCATATAAAGTTTCTCGGCTAATTTCGCGCATAGTATGAACTTGTGCGTGTTCTAGGGAGGTTATTTTTGTCAATTTTTACAAATTTAATCTTTGCATTCATTTGCACACGCCATCAATTCAGACGGAAAAAGATGCTCTTGTACATGTACATTCGAAACTCGTTAAGATATAGTTTAAAATACTGATAAATATAACTTCCAAACGATGCGTGAAATATATAAAGAATTTTAATTAAAGTTCTTGTAATCATTTTTATTCATGCTAATAAAATGTGAATTTGTTAATAAATAATTTATGCACCCAAAATTCTGAATTACCTTTATCTTCATACAATCGAATGATTAAAAATCTTTTATATGAATAAATATTAAGTTACAACACGATTCTCATCAATTACATTTATTTCTATTGAGAATTTTACTTTGAACAAAAATCGAAAAATGGATCGTTCTATATTTTCTTTAAAATAATTTGTTACAGTTCGACGAAGAAGAAAACACTGAACCCCAACTCGGCGCCACAGCTTCTGGACGAAAACGGTATTTTAGTAAAGAATTGCGATGCATGATGTACGGATTCGGCGACGATCAAAATCCATACACTGAAAGTGTAGATTTACTCGAAGATCTTGTTATAGAATTCATTACCGAAACTACACACCGGTATTTTTTTTTAAATCTTTATTTGTTTTATTTGTGCTCTTCAAATGAATGTATTCTTGTTCTTGATTAGGGCAATGGAAATTGGACGTACGGGACGTGTTCAGGTAGAAGATATTGTATTTTTAGTCCGGAAAGATCATAGAAAATATGCTAGAGTAAAGGATTTGTTAACTATGAATGAAGAGTTAAAAAGAGCTCGTAAAGCATTCGATGAGGGCAAGTTTACAGGTAACCATCCTGATATTGCTCCATAGATGCATGCTGCCTTTTAATTTTTGACCATTAGTTAACTGATACAGTTTTAATGTAAATATTTTAATTTTCTTATTTCGTGCATGTTTCGAAATGATTTTCTGAGATTTTATTAAATACACAGTTGAGTATATTTTTTCCTTACCTATTATAAATATAGTCTACTTCTGTATGGTATAAAGTTATTTTTATTTTCAAATAGAATGGATTCAATTTGTTTATTTTTTAAACACGTTTATTTGACTTATGTGTGCTTATTAATCCATGTAAAAAAATAGTTTTTTTTTTCAATATTGTATCAATTTCATGTTTATATTTTGTTTCTCATTTTTAAATAGAAAAAATTAAGAAAAATTTTATATCTCATCGATAAAATAAAAGATTGGCATATTTTACTTTTAGCAATGACATCATTTTTAAAATATATAAAGTGAGATTTTTTCATTAGACAATTTCAGTTTTAGGTTTCATAATCGGAAAATCTATTTATTTTAACAATACATTTATGAACGTATGGTTAATTTACAACATACGATAATAAATTTGTGTGGAGGTAGACAAAATGCTTCTTTAATATGCTTACTTACTACTAAATTTCTCAGGTTTCCTTCTGATTATTTTATCAAATCCATAAAACGATTTTTCCCAACAAGGAACTTACCTAATATATATTTATATTTGTGTACTTTTAACGATCAAATAAACATAATTTAAACACAAGAACCTTATTATTTTTTATAATTGTTTTCAATCAAAAATGCATGTTTCCTTTGAATTCATTATCCTTCCATAAATTAATTGCATGAATGCTTGCTATTTATGTTGTATTCAATTTTTGTATAATCGAATTTAAGAATTTTTAATAATGCTTTTCCTTTCATTACCTTTAAAAATAATTTGTTTCATCTTTCTTTTTTTAATTCATGTTTCATCTGCATGAATTATTTTTTGTTTATTTGTTTAGGTGAAAGATCCAAGTTAAAATAACACTTTTTCCATGAGCACCGGAATGTGAATTAAAAGAAGTCCAATAGTGGGCGTAAAATATGAAATACCCATTTTTGCATCACAAATATTATTTTTATTGCGTATTAGAATGCGAATGTTTTTTTTTCATCTCTTTCATACATTACTTAAATGTCTTGGTCCACTGTGTTAACAAAGTATTTATATTAAATAAATATAATTTTTTTTTAATAATAATCTCGTTGCTTTTTGAAAAAACGTTTCCTTTTACTGCATCTTGTTTTTTTTTAATTTAAGAATTTCTTAATGTGTGAGTATGTGCACTTTTTTATTGACTAATAAGTTGTGTGTAATGCTAAAATATTACAAATTTCTACTAACACAATTTCGCTCAAAACAGAAATTTATGACTTCAAAATAACGCTTTTGCCATTGTGAAAAAGTTTTCTTTGGTGTAATCGCTCAAAGAATATTTTGGATCAAGATATATTTTGATGCAGTTTAATAAAATCGTGTTTATTCAACCTATAGTTTGATATATTTTGAATACAAATTTGTAATATTTGGTATAGCAATATTTACAAAAACTGTCAACTTTAAAAAATCTTGTGTGTAATTTGTCTTTTTTCAGATAATCAGTCACAGCCCGAATGAGATGAGATATTTTGAAATGAGTATCAATTTTCAATTTCAAGTTATTTACCATATGTATATTGAAAAAGCATCACTATTGACGAAGACACAAAAAAATATTTTCAATTTTTTTGTAGTGTTTTATACATTTGAATGTTTATGTATATGTGATTATTTTGAAATATTAAATTTATTGATTCAAATATCATATTTGATTTGTATTCAAATCTTGACGTAATTTTACTATTTTTATATATGAATTAGAAAAGTTTACTGAAAATTCAGGTCAGAAAAAACATTTATTTTGTAATATAATATTTGTACAAATACTATAAAAACATATGTAGGAAAATATGAGTTAAATTATTTGAAAGATTGAAATATTTTTGATTATTCAAACTATACAATAAACTAATAATAATACATTTAAAAAAAAATATGGACACTTACAAAATTTACTGGGGTTTAAGTTCAAAAAGAATACAACCACTAAAATAAAAATAAATATGTAAAATACATACTATAATAATAAATAACTCTTAAATAATGAATGACTTAGTATTTTTAGGCATTGAAAGTCAGTATTGTATAAATAAAATAACAAATATACTTTTTAATTATAGCAAATTGCTAATAAGCAGTATCCTATTTGATACTCGTCCTTATTTGAGAATCGATTACAAATGAAAAACCAGCCTAAATTTACGTTTCATACTAACTTTTCTGACTAACACAAATTTTATGTTTTGTTTATCTGTACTGACCTTTTTTACCTCTTTATATCCATCCATTCAATATCCTCAATATTTCCAAACACAAAATGGTCCAACTTGGTCACATTGATCAAAACTAAGCATTTATAATAATGGGAATATACTGAAAAATTTATTACAGATTCCTAAATATACCAACGTAATATATACAAAAAAATATATATAGTAGACAAATAAAACTAAGGAAAATGTTATTTAAATATAAAGAGTAGTCGAAAATTACTTGATTTTTTTATGTCAAATTTAAATATTTCAAACATTTAATAGTGGATATTTGACATGTATATAACACTATTTACAAGTGATAAAATTTTTAGAGGATTTCCAACAGACATAATGAAATCTATTTATATTTCATTTATAAATGTATATTATATATTATATTCATTTTCATTAATAGGATTTTCAAAAATAATAAGTAACAATGTGGCATTTTTTGGGGAATTTTCAGTAAAATGCAAAATAAATGAGGAACTTGTGAACAGTATTGCCTTACGTCACAGGCCATCGTATTATTTGATATGTGATTTGTTATTAAATGACTTGTGACATTTTTCTTATACAAATTATTCAGATCATATTCTAATAATTTCAGGAATAATTAATGTAATAATATTCAAATCAATTTTCGTTACTAATAGCATTTTTTTTTATAGGTAACATTGACTTGATTAATATAATATTATACATTTAAAATTTCTTTATAATTTAATTTTTTTGAAAAATAAATCACAACCAGATTAGAAAATCTACAAGTATTAATGTTAAAAATTGAAACCAATATAGTATGTGAAAAGAGTTCCGTAATTTAATAATATATTTAATATTTAATATATTTATATTCAATTACCAATCTTGAAATTGTATTCGTAAAACATTTAAGTATTCATAGGATACATATTAATAAATTTCTATGTAAAATTTAACTAGTTGTTCAAAATATACCATTAAAGGTACAATGTAAATTATTTTGAAGACACTAATTTTGTAATTTGAGCTATTGAACAATCACACTTATTACTATTTATTTATTGAATCATAAATTGATTATATCAACTATGTGTATAAATTGTTATGCTTTATAATGAACACAGTATATACATAAAAATAAAATGATATTTGTTATTGATTAACAACATAAAATAAGCCAATATATAAAAAGCAATTATTTTTTCTTTATTAATTAAGTATAATATGGTATACTGTTAAATCAGATTGAAATAAATTTTATATATACTATAAAAATATTACTAGTTGCTAAATTTAAGAGATTGATGAAAAATATTTTTGATTTCAACTATCGAGTAAGATACAAAAAATTATTGGAAAAGAATTTCTAAAAAATTGAGCAAATATATATATAATAACCAAAATATACAAAATGCAAGTTTCTACTTACAAAATTATACATTATAAAGACATGAAAATGGTGTTGAGGTATTGAAAGTAGGCACAGTTGTTTTATTAATCGTTTGAAGGAGGGTCCATTGCACAAATGAGGGACTTCATTACGGAAGCAGCAACTAAAGATGCGTAAGGTTGCCAGTCTTTTCCTCGGCTACCATCTTGATAATCAGATATTCCTATAAAAAAATAAACATGAGCATAAAATAAACATAAAAAAAGAGTTCGCATGTAATATTACACGACTTGTACGAACCTCTAATACATATGAAGGAATCTCGACAATTTCCAATGACACTATCCAAAACTGGATGCAGAGGTGCCGTAAGTGCTATAGCTCCACAATGATTAGTTAAAGATGTTCGTGCAGCCGCTGTTATACTACCAACACCAACCAATGGTCCTAATTGAACTCGACTGTTTACATCCCTAAAAAGAGAAATTATTACGAATTAAAATAAAATCTAATTACACTACAATTTATTTTTAATTGAAATATTTATTGTATTTACTTGTCATTATTGTTATGTGCTGGTGTCGGGTGAGCTACTTCGATCAAACCTTGATCACCCAAAGAAACATATAATTTATCAGTTTCGATTCCTGGTGCTTCGACACCTAATGTACTGCTTCCTGTTAAATAAATTTTTTGTTTGTGAGAAATATTCGGTTTTACAAAAACAAAAAATTTAAATATATACAAACCCTCTTCTAAATATTTGATCCATGGTTGTTCAACTTGAGTACATAATTGCTTTGCTAAATGAAGTATATTCTCATCTTTTGGCTTATATGGTCTAGTTTCAAAATCAAAACCACCTAGGGAGTTTTGCTTAGCTTTTTCACAGAATACGTAAACATATCTGTTAATAAATATTAGATTAGTAATATATTTTAACTATTTATTTATATGATTAAAAAAAATAATACTTGTTTGTAGGATCCGCGGCTGAAACAACTACATCGCCCAATCTCACGTGACGAGCATAATCAGTATAATGAGGTACACCTCCAGCAACCCCCACTAAAAACACGTGATCAACCTATACATGGAAATAAGCAGAATTGTAGACTTTTATAATTTAAGTGACTAACGAATATATAAAAAATTATCACCTTCTGGAATGTACCGAGTAGCCTTGTGGTTGTATTACCTGCAGCAGTCATTGCTTCCCTAGTATGTCCGACTGATGGTAATTTTGTACTAACAACCCGGTGAGCTCCAATATTTCCAAGTGTGTACACATTTGATTCGCCTAAAAATTATAAATATTTATATTTATTTGATTTTACACTTCATACTGAAATTTTAGAAACAAACAAATGGATTAAGAAAAACAAATCAGATTTGATTTTTGATTTAAAGTTTGATTGTATTTACAGAATAATGATAAAGATATGAAATTTTGTGAATAAAATATATTTAACTTTTTATTATGGTATTTATTATACTAATGAATATTAATTTTTTGTGAAAAAATCAGAACAAGGACGTTAATAATCTAATTTTCTCTAAATTAGTAATGAGTAATGTTTAATTGATGATTTAACAAATGTCAACAATGACTTATGTTAAGAAAAAAATTATAAATTTTGCAAATTAGCGACCATATTTAAGACACAGACTAAAAACTATTTATAAAGTCATTATCAATAAACACATTTAACAGTAAATACAATAAATTTAAAACAATTTTATACAAAACGAAGCCTTCTTCCGCAGTCAACACCACTTACACAACAAAAGTTACATATACACCGAAACATACACCACCGACAGTCGAGAAACAATTTGCACGATAATATCGATCTGAATTGTATAATATATTTTATCAAACAACAAATCAAAAATGACCATATGTGAATGGACGCGTAGGCTTCTTCCACTTTTCATATCTCCCTCTACTGGCAACTGGTAAAAGAGAGACGACTACACAAGGACAAGCAAACGTCAGTCGTCATCTGAACGCGTATAGAAATCGTTGTCTGTTCTGTCCAAGATTTCAAATAAATCAACAACAAACCATCTTCAACTACTCTTAAGATACCAGGGAGTACCACTGGATTTGGACGACTCGAAGAAACGATTCAGAAGCATCAAAAATTAGCTGATACAATCTCGAAACACGTACGTATTCACCCCCCAAAAAAAAAACAATAAATATAAATAAATAATAAACCCATTCCACCAGTGGATCATCTGGTTTTTAGCGTTAACATATTGCATAGTTGCACCATTGCCAAAATTCGTCATAAGTGCAATCGATGCGTTCATATTCGATTTTGCAAAAGTACGCGATAATCGGTTATAAATCGCGAATGTGCAATGGAGCGTCTCGAACTATTCGAATAATGAAAAATTCCGTTCGAGCGGAAAAATATGCGTTTCAGCACATTTTTACAGCAATTTCCTTATCTGATCAAAGTAAACTGAACGATCCTTATGTAGATTATGAGCGGAAAGGTGGTGCGTGTTATTTACGCTTTGCTGCAATCTAGGCTTTTTTATTTGATTAAATCTTCGAAGGAATTACGTCACCGAGGTTAGGACCGTGATGTAGTTAAAACGTGATACGTGTATGATATCATTGTGGATGTGTAAAAATGCAAAAGAACGAAAATTAGAGGTTGCATCAAATATTGTGTAAGCGTTTTTGTAATGAGAACGGGCGTTGAAATGTTTGACAATGGCGTGTATGTGTTTCGAGGTTACAAACCGTTGAAATTCGAACTATAAATATTACCGTCTTGGAAACGACCGAATGGAATTAATTTTTAGACTAATCCGTTTATTTTTAGATTATTTGGTTTTATGATAAGAATTTTTTTTAAATAATTCTTATCCGAAGAATATGAAACTGTATAATTTTTATATACAAATTATCAGTGATGAAAATCCTTTAGGGTGAAATTCTATGCAAGGATACAGATTTTTGAACTCGGGATCTTTTGCGAAGGACGACTACATTTTAAACTCCCACAAATCAGGTTTCAAATAATAAAAAAAAGAATATTATGGAGCTCCTCCATTTTAGGAAGGATATATAAATGCATATAAGATCAAATAGAAACAGCGAGACTACTTCACTTATTAAAAACCGCCCACTATGTCATTTTCATTTATGAATAGTAATAAAGTTGTATGTGTATTCGAAGACCTCGATAATTCAATAGAAAAGCGTTTTCTATAAATAAAATCTATTAGCTCCATTCACATGGTATCTACATTGTACCGAAATAAATTTTTCTTAAAATATCGAAAACAACCTCCACCATAAAATAAAAACAAAATCAAAATCACGCGAAAAATTCAAAATCCATAACCGGAATATTTTATGAATGAACTTTCATATGAAATGCATGGTGTATAAAGCATTGAATGATATAGATTATTTGCTCGGTGCTTATAAATGTATATTTGCTTTAAAATCGTTAAACAGTTGCAAAAATGCCCAAATAATCACAGCATAATGTATCAAAAATAGGACATCATGCACAACGATTTTTCAGCAACTGTTTTCAGTGCCGATAGCGAAAGTGATGAAAAAAAGTGAAACAAACAAAACGATAATTAATTGTGTGCGGTTCGTCGTTTATCGACTGCTTACCAAACCTGGTAGTTCTGATCACTTCACCATTCTCCGAGACACCCGTCGAACCTTTCCGTGTCATGTAATATCAAAATATAAAATAAATAAAACAAATCATAAAGACGAAGTGCATTCGATTGATGAGTGTTTTGTGATCCACGTTTTTGTATGAATGATCGACGAAACTGTAAATTTTCATCTAGTAACGGTAATTTGACATTTTGTCATATACAAAGTACATAAAGTTAATGACTACAGAACGAGTTATTTCTTTTGTAACAGATAAGTGATTTTCCTTCTCACTGATAAAATTAGAATACAGAAAATGATCTTATTACTATATATCACTTAACTTTGATCAGTAATGAAGATCTGCATATAACAAACCCAAACCATCGACTAAATTTATTAACAGCATTTCTACATACATATATAAATATTCATCATTAAAAAACAAATACATAGATGACCAAATTCAAGTAATGACGAAATCGCCAAAAATGAAAAATATCGAGGGTACCGGAAGAACATTTGAAAATTTGGCAGGACTATTATAGATCATTTAAAATAAATCGGTCTACTATAACGAGGCAATTGTGCGGTTTAACGATTACACGCAGTAACGAGCAGGATGACTAACAATAAGTGATGACGTCACTGATACGTGCACCTTGCCGGTGGTCTTCTCACGAAACGGGACAAATGTTGCGGGTAGAATCGGTAATTGTTCGTGTAATAGCTTAAGTGTCGACGAACTGATTAAAATGTGGACGGGAAAATGTTTAGGTAATGATAGGAAAAAGATTATGATTCAACTATTACGTGTTTGTTTGTGAAGATTTGCCGATCGATGGTTTTTTTGTATGTCAAGGTGAACAATATTTTGGGTGTCGGAATTATTTCATTCATAAAAATTAGACAAGGTTAATATTTTGAATAAAAGGAAGTATATTTAAAAAAAAATCGTTTCGAAGAAATTATGAGAAATGAAAAAGAATAATTAATTTAAAAAAAATCTTATCAGCAAAAAGTTGATGACCCCTGCTATCTTGTCATACCACGAGCGATTTGCATCCACCAACAAAACACCTACACAGGTGTCATCAGCTACTATGCTTTAGTTAACATCTTGTCGATCGTTAGCACGAAACGATTGTTACTTATCGAAAGGTTAAATAAGCTAATCAACACCGCCATTGATCACCGTTTGAAAAATGGCGCGCTTAGATGATGTAAGATTTGATTACAAAATGAAAAAAAGGAAACGAAAACTTAATTATTTTATGTAGTTTCAGATAACTGGGGACGTGCAAGCTGCTACTATTGGAAGCGGTATCTATTTGACTTTGACTTCGCTTTTGTTGAAAATTTTCGAAATGGGCAACAAGGCTAGTGCTGCGTGAGTATGGCTTTATGAATTTTCGCGACGGTAGATCGGAATATTTTGAAATAATTATATTGTAAGTTGTAATAGAATTTCAGAAAATTTTATTAATACAACGAGCCGATATTATATTTCATAAATCAATCTGATTTTTTTTATATAAAAAACGCATTCGGTCTTTATCATTTTAGTTCTAGTGCTTTGATGACAATTTTCAATCGAATTTACCGATGAATAATGAAAAAAATTCATCGAACAATCCGAAATTCTATACCACGATACACTTATAAATTGACAACAATTACCCCACATCTTCAACTATCCGTTTTCTTTTTATGGAGAGATAATTACCTCAGATACTCGTACATTCCTGACATACTAGAATACTAATAATACTGCATATTGCCATAATATTGGTAAGATACACCTGAGTACACAGAGTACGCAGACTTTTACGAGTATCATGTTACACTTCAGCGAAGGCAAACTGAAATACGCAAAACCGCAACCTTTTTCGCATTTTTAGAAACTGACGCACCGTTTGACTTATTAAAGATTACAATTGGTTAAAGTTATTTGTCCCGGAATACCGTTAATGAATGTTAGATATCCTCGATTCGTGTTAAAAGTGATATGTAAAGGAAGTATTTGATTACAATCTAATCGAGAATGTGCACTTTACTATAAACATTTATTTTAAATTGGACGTATCACATATGTTGTCGCGACTTGAAAATTTAATACGATAAAGACACTTTTCTAAAAAATCAATCTAAACCCAAAATATTTAAAAAAAAATGTCATAAAAAACGAATATTTAAATTACATCCGACATATTCATAATGCAAGAACAATACATTTACGAATTTATTTTAATTGCAAAGATGATCTGACAGTCTGACAGTGTTGATAAATAATCTGTTAACAACCTATACACGATTGCGCAATAAAAAATTGTATTGTCAAAATAATGGTAACCTCACCGTTGAAGAATCCACCTCACCACCTGCTGTTACGTATTTTTAGAGGTGAACATATTGGATCAGATTTTTTATTGGCTCCGAACTTGTTAATTTCGAAAAAAGCAATCGATACTATTGATAGATCATCAGCGAAAAAGAAATATGACAGGCGTCCCAGAAAAGTTATTGTTTATAAATAAATCTTCAGTTTTGTTTCATTATTTAAAATTTAAATTTATTGTATAATAATATACATTCATGATTTATTTTTTATCTATTAACATTGTGAATTAAATCAAAATATTTGTACAGTTTTTCGAAATATTTTCTGATTGTATAATGGAGGGTTTATGTTTAGAAAGTCACTTTTACATATGATTACGAGTCGAGGAACGTACTAGTTAAATATTTACATTAAAACAGACGCATGGGATTAATTTTAACGTGTAAGCGCGAACTAATCTATTTTATTAACGTAGAATGCATCGATAGAATGTCACAAATTTAGATACCGAACTATTAATATAAAGAAACAGGATTTAATTCTATAAGAATCAAATGAGTAATACAGGCGTCGCTTTCTATACATTGAGAAATTATTTGAAGAAATGACTAATGCAGTTATTACACTCGTTGAATCTGATCTCGACAATTGCCAATTGTTCTGACCTCTGATTTATTCCAGAGAATTAAATTACGGAAATTTCAAGTCCCCCTACACCAGTGTTTTCCAACGTGGGGCGTACGCCCCATTGGGGGGCAATTTGAACGTTTTGGAGGGGCATTGCACAAATCATTAATATTTGTTACACTGTTAAATTGATAGTTTTACAGTGACACAGTTTGATTGACAAAACCATTTGGGAAAAATTTTCGTCTGCGACGACTTTTTTTCTGATTTTAAACTATTGATATAATTGTTTTTTGTAGAAATATTAAAAATCTAAGTAGCAATAAAGAAAATCGTTAGTTTTATAGTAATATAGTTTGATTGAGTGATTGATTGATTGTGTATATGTACATTTTTTATTTGAAACATTTTTTATTTAGAATTTATTAAGTAAATAAAAATTGGATAGGGGGGGGGGCGTGGAGATTTCCAAATCGCTGAAGTGGGGCATGGTACAAAAAAGGTTGAGAAACACTGCCCTACACGAAATCCAATAAAAAATGTCGCGATTCTGAGAATAAAAAGGAAGTAAATATGAATTATTAATAACGAAATAGATAAATTCACACTGATAAGGAGATAATTGTGGGCGTGTATTGTCTTTTAAGAAATAACTAACTCATACGGATGAGTAACGTCATACATTGTGGATAATAATATACGATTTTCCTGATTTATTTTTAAATTGATGAACATAAATATTGTGCGAATTCACCGTTTGGATGTTTGTGGTTTAAATATGATAGGTTTATCATAATTACCTCGTTGCGGAGCGATAACCTACGAAATTTACTCGATGAATCATTGTTTGTGCAAAAAAATGAAGTAATCGAGGCAATAATTCGGTCAGTCCATGGATGTTTCCTTGAATTAAACTTGTGACATGATCTATGCGATTTTGTACAAATAAATCCCCTTAATTATAAACGAAAAGTTCGGAAAACGCATAAGAATTTCTCACAATTTCAAATGCATTTATTCGAAGAATGACGGCAATAATCATAAAATGCGCCAATAGGTCATAACCGGATAAAATTAAACAAATAATTGAAAAGGAGTGGGTTTCCACAGGTTTAAAAAAAAATACTTTGAAATTGCGTAGATTTACACTTTTCCACAAAACAATGAATACTTTTGTTCTCTATTTGCGAAAGAATTCAACTCAAATATTTCAAATAAACTTAAATTATGACAAATACCATACGCACAAATTTTCAAACTGTGAAAAATGTATACAGAATATTTTCATATAAAAATAAATACGACGAATCTATTAAAATTACAGCCTCAGGCCCATTTTTATCGCAAATCTTGACCGTGTCAATTTTCAATCGAAAGAGAAGATCCGGAACGAATTAATTCGGAAAGCCCTGAATGAAGTATCAGGATCTGGGTATTCCCTTTTGATCCAAATCGAGAAAACTAACGACGAGTTCCGCAACGGTTCGTGAGAGATGAAAAGATCTAACCGCACGATTTACTAGTATTAATCCGTTCCTCGTTATAATCGAAGATTTATTCGGTTGAAACGAGATTTAAGAATGCCTCAAAAATAGATTAGACACTGATTGAATATTTTTAAAAATAGTGCACGCTACATATTCTCAAAACTAGGCACGCATCATTGCAAAAACGTTTGTATAGTAACTCTTTTATCAGCAATCGTGAAGTGATTATCTTTGTATAGTGATAATATGCAAACTACAATATAATATTTTATGATATTTCATGAAGCATTGACTGATACAGATTAAAATTTAATTTTACTACGGATCGAAAAAGTATTATTTTATTAGTTTAGTGAATTGTAAAATTTTAAATTGATTGGTAAATCTAGCAATTAGTATCGAACGTCTGCGATTTAAATGAACGAAAGTTAAAAGTTGCGCAAAGTTAAAACTTGATTTCATATTTACTACAGTGATTGAGGACAACGACGGTTATTGAAGAATTGGATTCTGGGTCAAGCGAAATATGACATTAATACCTTTTTGTACGTTTATTTAAACAAAAAAAAAACGAGGTTAAAAATTATATTTACTAATTAAACTGCCGTCGAATATGATTTTACACAATACAACAACATTAACATGTTTTGGTATAAAGTGTCACTACACATAGAAATTCAAAAATTCATGTTTAAAAACGAAAAAAAATAAAAAAATTAGCCTTTACTTATCGATTCATACCTTCTAGACTACATTATAAAAATCACATAATTTTAATATCTCAATAAACTAACCGATTAATATTCCAATGTTAAACGAAACTGCACGATTGTCCAAATACTAAAATAAAAATATCAAACGATCAACATTCAAATTATTCAATCCAAAAATAAATTACGTCATACAAAGCAATTCACAAGTACATGTCAAATTCGAAAAAAAAAAACGATAACGAGGACACAGCAATTTAGGCGCCTGGAAGCTGCTGGACGTCCGGAATCCGTTCTCGGAAAATTCGAAAATGACTCACCGTTTAATTTCACGCCCGCACAATGGGTGCCAAACAGTTTGAGCATCCGTGGCCTATACCAAGTTCAATATATTTCACACGCAGACGTTTCGCAAAGCAGTCAGTGTTGAGTCGAGCTCGTTATAACACGCGCATGCGTTCCGAACGCGAATTGTCATTCGCTTTTGCAACATTTTCTATTGAAAATTCATATAACAAACGACAAAAGTGAACCAGAAGTTACCCTGCCGAATTTACGACTCGCAAACGCCAAGTGTTACATATGCAAAGTTAGCACATAATCGTGCAATCTATACGGAATTATCATCGATGAACTTCAGATAAATATTGTATGGTTACCGGAGGTACTATACCGTCGGGTTTTTGTTCAGATTCAAAGTCTTGTCGCTTTCTCGGACGTCGCAAGACGTTCAGCAACCGCTGGCCAGGGAAGTCAGAAGTATGTGGCCGTTTTCAGCAGTTTTGCCGAAGGAATTGAACGTGGGAGATACTATAGTTATCGAAGGGAAGATAGCCGACGATGCTGAAGTGTGAGTATTTTTTTTATGTACTGTTTGTTGATTTAAGATAGTTATTGATTTATTTAAGCTGGTTATTCTCTACTCAGTAGTCTACTGTATATGTCTAATCGTTATGATAACAATGATATCATTTTCAGTATCAAAATAAATTTCCCATTCCTAAAATAAAAATCAAATTAAACAATATAAAAATATAGATTAAATAAAATTTTAATTTATGGTTATCGACTTTCTAGATAACCTATATATTTAGTAAATAAGGGAAAAAAATAATAATTCAATTAACATTTTTCAGATTTTCTTTGAACTTGGTCGGCGAACACAATTTAGCTGATAAGCCCCACACTGTCGCTTACCATCACAAAATACATTTTTCAGAAGAAAGAACCATTTTGAATTCTAAATGTAATGGTCAATGGCAAGAAGAAGAAATTAAAGAGGACTCGCAATTAGAACAAGGTATAGGCTACATATCGAATTATTTATGTGCATGAATTTGAATTAATTTAATGCATCCTATTTCATTCATGAAACTAATGTTCCATTTGATCATTTATTTCGGTTCTAAAAGAATGACATTAAAATCTACCATTCATTTCCATAATTGAAATGCGAAACCATTAAAATCAAACATGAACTCATTATTAACATCAAAATTTTGGCTTGAGTTTCAAATCATATTTTTAATTTATTTTCACTAGCTTTTGTTCCAGGTGAAGATTTTACAATTGAAGTTAAAATAGCAGAAAATGGCATATACACCTATATCAATAGCAACAATCAAGGAATATTCTTTCATAGAATTCCCATAGAAGAAATAAAATATTTACAAATTTGGGATGGTATTGAAAAAATTCAATCGATGAAAGTTATATTTGCATAAATTAAGTAAATTATAATACTATATTTACACATAACTTACAATTAGACTGAAAGATGTATAGCGCTAGCTTTAACTATTTCAAAATCCTAATAATAACTAACTATTTATTTGTGTAGTTGTATATTTTTTGATTAATTTTTTTATAATTGTTGGAATTGCATTTAAGGTGAAATTAATAGAAAAATAATGCATTAAAAAATAATTAGCAAAAACTTGAGACTGTTCTATTGTAAGAAATATTTTATAATTTAAACTACTTATTTATAAATTGAATTGAAATACTTAATAATAATGTAAATTGAGTATATTAAACTTTTTTAATTTGAATTATAAAAAAAAATTAAATATAATCCAAAATATACTACCAATTGTGCTTTTTCGACTTAACCAATACATAAACGTGATCAATCAAACTTTTTTATGAAATAAAAATATCAAATTAACTAAAATATTTTTAACACTTACCAACTGTAGTATATCTGACGAATGTTTCCTTGTTATCTACCATCGCATCAACTGCTAATTTTTCACAGTACAATGCAGTAATGATGGCAATACTAGGCTGTTTGGCTGATATCATAGTGGGCATTTGTTTGACAACCTTTCATTAAAAGAAAACAGTTATAACAACAAATAAAGAAAAATATATTTAATTGAATAATAAAAAAATTACCTGAACATGAGTATCTGTTTCATGGTGTCTGGTGTATGCGCCATGTTCAACAGCTTTAACTTCTCCACTTTGAATAAGTTCTTGAATGCATTGATTTACTTCTTCCTCTGACCACCCGTGTGCGCTGAAATTAAAAATATTATTTAGTTATTTGAATAAGGTAAAATTTACATGAATTCCAACAAAAATATCTCCTACCTAGCCATTTCCTGAGGTGTGATTGGATTTGGATAAGATGCTTCTATTAATTCTAAAACTTTTTTCGTTGTTATGATTATCAAAATTCCAAGTGTACTTTCATCGGATGATACTGAAAAATATTGAAAAATTAATAGTCTTAAAAATTTAAAATATCTCTGCACAATATTGAAAAAAACAGGTAAAAAAAAAACAGATAAATTCATTCATAATACACAAGGTATTCATTATTTTTGCACTCCAGTTAAAAAGAGGCAAATATTTTACTAATTATGTAATGTAAAAAGTATCATGCCTTCCCTATATTATTTTTAAATTACTAAAAATAGCATAACATGCTACTAAATTTATATGAAATATATATTTTTATATTAAAGATACTAAGCATTTAAGGGGAAAGCATTAAATTAAAATTTCCTAAAATAAAAATAAAATCTGGTTATTATTTAAGAAAACAAAAAAAAAACAACTACATATCAAGTGAATCGTTTGAAAGAGGTTATTTTCGGTTAAAACTTTCATATTCAAATATGTAAATGATGAAATTTTTTTGTTAATAACACAAAAAAACACAAGCATCCGAAGATATACTTGCTGATTTGTTGCCATTAATTTCTGTCAGGTGTATGATTTTGTAACTGCCAGCTATAGAGGCAATAAAATATACAAAACAACGAATGAGTGATGAATGTATCATTAAGAAAATTTCAACTTGTTGACGCTGCTTCGAATCATAATAATTTTTTGAAATATGTGATCAATACTTACGAGGTCTTGGTGGAGGAGATGGTCCTTCTTCTAATTGTCTTAATTCTACTTCTAGTCTTTGAAGAGTGGTGTATGTGTGCTGCATCAATTTCATGATTTTTTTTATAAAGCCAACATAATCTTGAAATTCAATATACAGGTTTGATATTTTGAATGAAATTTGAGTAAAGCAACATATTAAAATGAAATATTATAATAACCTTTGGGAAAATCTTGTGTTACCAGATCTCTGAAAAAGTCTTGTGCAGTACGATGCCTTTGATTTTCAGGTAGGGAAGATTTGAACCAGGAACGAAGAGCGCGAGCCTCCCTTGTATGCTTTCCACTGCCACTTTCCACCAAATATACCACAAATTCGACACTTGCATGCCATGGCCCCACTTCGATGTCACCTGAAATATTCCCAATGAAAATTTATAGAAGTGGAAGTAAAAAATAAAACATTATTATGAAATCGAAACATTATATTGATAAGAAAGAACATTAATAAAAAATTTATATTTAGTCTAAAAATTTTTTTCTACAATTTTACAGTATTAAAGAAAATTCGGTATTACTAGGTTTGAGGTTAAATTGAATTTTCTTTTCCAACCCTAACCCAACCTAATCCATAGATGCCCTAGGTTTTAATAAGGTTTCTAACCTATCTTAACACCTAGGGGCACTTAGGGGTTAGGTTAGTATAGGTTAGGTTAAGAAAAAAATTCAGTTCAATCTCAAACCTAGTAGCACCGAAAATTCACTAACAAGTAATGTAAAAATTATAATATTTGAACTTATAGTACATTTTGTATTTACATTAGAATCCATATAAGTTCATTAAAAACAATATGAAGCATTTTTTGGTATAATCTTCTTAAGGAAAACAAGATAAAATATCAAAAATATATATATATATATATTAATTATTATGTAACGCCTGCAAATTTTATTTTTAAAGTACAGTAAACTCCCCAATTATGTCAAGATAGATTCGACGTTTATAAGGGGAACTTAGGGAAATAAATAAATTACACATTTTCATTTTTCTTTTTTTTTTACATTTTTACATGTTAATTGCTTTTTTTAATTTAAAAAAATGATGTTATAGGGAGGTTCATTGTATTCAACTTTGTCAAATAATTCAATTCAAACAAAAAAATGGACTTCATTCCATAATAATAATTCGAATCAAATTTTCAAATTCACACAAAATCACAATCATAAACACGCATAAAACATTTCAAAACGTACACAAAACGTCCGACAGATGTCACACCGCAGTAAACAAAAACAATGAAACTTCAGCGAGAACGCTTCACGTTCAACATCAAAGGGCGAGCTAATTTTAAACACCCATACTTCACCATTCCATCACCATAGGCCTCGGCCGCAGCCGTAACGCACAACAGACGACAAACGACCTCTTCACGGTGTCGGAGCAGGTGGACACCCGACGTTAACACTTTCAGACAATGGGGGAGGACTGGTCTGACGTCATCCGGCACCATGCTCGCGAGCTGTCGTCATCCCATGATGACGAGACCGTTGTGCAAATTCGAAATGTGCAACGGTCGCAGTCCACAGACGGTTCCTTTCACCGTTTAGAAATCTTCAAGCTTATTTTCGACCTTGTGCAACGGACTGATTGCAAGTGTTGTGGCTAAAAAGGTAAATATCGGAGTCGGCAGCTGCAGCAGTTTGTGGATATGTCGAATTTGTTGTTTGCGATTCGTATTCGGTGGCTTCGAAAATTATATTTTTTTGGTGAATTAATTGATTTTTGGGCAACGTGCGCTATCTGTGCAAAATGTACATGGACGCGTGAAGGTCGCGTAACATTCGAGGAGATAAAAGCGAAAACGTGTTTACCAAACGCTACGAAAATGTATCGTTTTACATGTGAATTGTAAGTGAGTTGTTGGCAATTGAAAATGTGTTGCAAATGTGAAAACAAATAAAAAAAAATAATTTTATCGCCATTTGGTATCCATATTGACATTTGACCGCCAAATTGAATGTCAAAGTTGTTCTTGGAGCCGCTGTGGAGCAAGGACAAAACGTTGCATTGCTCAACACTTGAAAGTTTCTTAACAACGGTACATAGAGGGAAAAAGGCAAAATTTTAATGTTAAATATATCAATATTAGATATGATTATAGAATATTCACATGCACCAAACTTACATCAATAAAAATTGTTGATTTGAAATCAACGGTACATTCGAGAACCGAATAATGAGAACGATCGCATACGAAGATCACTTGAGTCACCTTTCTGAAAAGCCATGACGCGTTCGACGTCATACCGAATGAATCAGCAAGGACCTACTCGGTCGGTCAGTTATGGAGATGACGTATGAATTTTAGCATTCCGACGAAACCTTCGATGTAATATCGGAGCTGAACGCTTATCGGGCCATGTTTGCGTCCATTTTCGGAGCTGTGAACGCGTCCGAAACACGATAGCCATATAATTTCGACAAATTGGAAGCATCCTTCGAATGTGCGCGTAATGTGATGTAATTGAAGTGCACAGGTCCGTTCACTCGATTGACATGTGAAAACAATATTGTGCTATAGTTTTACTGTTAATCAGGATAGTGACGGTTGATGACGGCGTTAACGCATATAGAAATGTGGAACGGACCGTAAACGGTTAATGGCCTCTTTGGACTATTGTCCTTTTTCGTGTTTGTAAAGTTAATGTAATCCTATCGTTTCAATTGTCATTAGTAAAACAATGAGGTGCATCGTTAAAAACAACGCGTAAAACTGTTTCGATTGGTTGTAGATGTTTTATAATAACACGCAATAGGTATTGTATGAAAGAAATCCGAAAATAGTGATAGTATTTTCGTAAAAAAAATCGTATAAATTTCGAAGGGATTCACAAGACCCCTAACGTGTAGATTTATTTGAAATTGTTACCGGTGGATTAAATGGGGATCCCTAAAGGTGTGCCACATAAAAAAGCAGGGAGCGTTCGCGAGGGTTGGAAAAGAGCAAACTTTTACAACACACCAATGGATACACCGAACGCATTACGCAATAATGAAACTATGAATTTCCTACGACGCTATCACTTTTTCAATCTATATATATTCCAAACCAAAAATAACGCGAACGTATTAAGTCATCGTCAATTCCCTCCATTACCGCGGATTAACACCTGCCTCGTAATTGAAGACAATTATAGCCTAAACGAGTGCAACGTCCCAATGATGGAGTCACTAGTGAAAACCGAGGATAATTTTAAACGTCCCGTCACCTATCCATTCTCGCTGGTAAACTGATATTTCCTGGAGCCTATCCTCGCCGAAGAGGTTGGACACTAGCTTCTAATTGGACAAAAATCGTTCCTCCCGTTTCCCGCTGTTACGTCCGTCTATTTTCGGTCGAACTGCATTCTCGTCTCGAGATGCATCAGTGTCTGTGTGTTCTGGCCGAAAAGTTTACAAAAAGTAGTCGGCGATAGAAGATGGCGAAAACTGGGTTACGCGACGTGTTTGGAGCTTCGGACTATATTCAGAACCGACGAAACAAATCGAGCTTATGGCCGTTCAATCTCGTTTAGTTGAAAAATCGATAGATTTCGTGTCAGCTTTTTATGAGTTCAGTTGGGGAAATTCGTTAAAATATATAATATATAATAGAAGACTGCGGAAACTGGGTTATGGGACACGTTTGAAACTTCAAACTATTATATATTCGGAATTCGCAAAACTGCGTCTAACTATAGAACTGTTCCTAGTTTATATGTTCTGCAGAGCAATAAACTTCTCGAGACAATCAAATATAAATCGTTCACTTTTGAATTTAACACAATCCAAGATATCGAATATACGAAAGAGAACGCACAAATCAACAATTCAATCAACCAAAAATTTCACCCATACAATAAAACGTCGACTCTTCAAACGCCAAAACGAAACACATCGATCGCCTTACACTTCAAACAATCGTAAAAAACGAAATTGATACACGCCGAAGAAAAAACCAAATTAGACAAACGATCTTTTTCATCCATCATAACACGTCAAACGACACTTTCTTTTTTACCGTCCACCATTAGAGCGGAACTGCCTCTTTCGACAAAAAGCCAACAACGTCCGCAGCAATATCCGACACACCACGTTTCCACCTTTGTGGTACGACGGTCGATTTTTTCACCAGACAGAAAGAAATTTCCTAGCGTTATTTTGCAAACGACACGTCGTCTGCACGATGGTGGTACGGGTAGGTCAGCGTTCGTTTCGTTTGCGTGGGCGATGAATATAATGGCAAAAAAAGCAGTAAAGTCGATCAAAAATGAAGAGTCGTGGCTGGCACCGACGATTCCGCCAAATGCCACATGGCCTGCGAAAGCTCGGATTCGAATCGATTATTTTCAAACTACGCAAATATAGAAAAGTCAAGCTGGTGATTATGGTTGCGTGTAATAAATCGATTTTGTAAAAGTAAAAAAAAAACTAGGTTCTATGATTTCTTTATACGAAAGATGAAAAAATCTCGACTTTGTTCTAGAAGGTAAATTTCCTGTATATTTTAAATCTAAATATATACGCATGAATTTAGCTCGGTTTTATAAATATTTGAACGTACTAAATACAAAGTTGGATACTTGACCTAAGAGATCAAATTAGTCTGAAATTTTCACGTCGATTGAAACAGACAGAATTTTATTGGATGCCAATGATGAAAACCATACCAATGAAACATTGCACAATTTAATAATAAAGTTAAATCCAAAATTCGTAAAATTTTAATACTCATCTTCACAACTCAGCGGGAGGAGTCAAACAGATCAACATCTGAACCACAATTCGTAAAATTTTTTTTATCTCCACCCACACTTCCAGAGACCGGAAAGAACCGCATCATCGACCATCATTATCACGCATTATAAACGAATTAGCAGACGCGAAACGTCAAAGAGAAACACGCGAAGAACGATAGATATGTATTAGATAACCAAGCCACGTCCAATTACGCTGCATCAGGGCCAAGTGCGACCACTCCTCAGCTGTTCAACGTTCTATTGCTGAAAAAATATACCATCCGAAGGCTGAGGAATATGTGAGACTTGGAAGACGTTCATTGTTCGCCGTCCCTTTTGTCTTCGGCTCGTTATCTGCAGTTCAATACCTTCGGCCGCCTTTGTTCGTGTCAGATTCTTTTTATGGTCTTAACTCGTTTGACCCCGTTTCTTTTTGACGTAATCGAGTAAATTATAATTTGTAGCCTGTCGGCGAGACATTATTATATTGTGCTGGTGACCGAATGGTCTCGAAACCAAATGTTAATGGAAATATTCCGAATCGGTCGGGCAGTATTTAAATGTGATATCATCCCTCACTTCTATGGAATGCGTATAATTCTAGGTATTTTATGGTAATCGCTCGTCAAAACCGCTCGATGTAAAGATATAAGACATTTGAATTGAATTAGAAAACTTTCATATAAATAAAATTATAGCGATGACGACAATGTGCCTTGTATAAATGCAAACGCGATTCAAATAAAACTTAATGATGCCTGCTTCCGATCTTCGTTCGACTTCGTTTCAACATCCCGAAAAAGGTTCTACAAGGTGAATCCTCTTGCTTGGGAATGGTGAATATTATAAATAAGGATTAAAAAAAACTTTTTAACTTAAGAACGAGGTATACAACTCGAAGATGCAACTGCCATATGACACAATAATGTTTCATAAGGTAAACCTTCGTTAATCCGGTTTGGTAACCGCAAAAATCAAAAATTTATATAAGTAATTGCATTCGTTATCAGTTTAAAAGCAAACGCAATAATATATGACGCTTAAATTATAAATAAATGATACGATTCAACTTCGAATGTAAAACAAATATATTCAGTTCACACTTCAGAGTTCAAAATTATGTTAACACTCACTTGAGAAATCAATCGACTAGTTAAGTGTCATAGAACCAACGGTTAACGGAGACGAAGGCTAAATCGAAGAAAGCATACATTCAATAAAAATAATATACAAATTATTTTAAATCACAAGGCCAGCAATGGAGTAGAATTTAAAAATGACTTCATATTTAGCGATAAAAAGACGAAGCGAAGGTCAATTACGTTCGTATGCAGATTGGAGTATGTGTGAAAAATTGGTAGTAATGTGAAAATAATATTGAAAAAATATTTTGAATTTAATTATTACTTATTTCATTAACGTAATACAATTACTATTCGAATCAGTCGATCGAATGATTCATGGCATTATTTATAGAAAATATACATAAACAGAAAACAATGAGTGATCATAGGTTATTTCAGTAACGATTACATTGTTTTTCAGAACTAATAAGAAAATAATATTAATTATATTTATATTAGTTACTTATATTTTTAAACACCACAATCAATCGATAAAACCAAATTACGTATTTTAATCGAAATTGTATTACAGGAAATCGCCTGTGGGTGTTGTATGTAGGTTGACACGAGCTGAATCGATCTCTGAAAAGTGACCCAGAAAATTTTATGCACAATATATTACAGAATTTACGATGTCTGAAATTATCTATGAAATTTATTGAAAAATTTAAAGCAGCTAAAACCAGGTGAAAATTTAATTATACAATAGTAGCGTAAATCAGTAAAAATTGAAGTATAATGGATGTTATCGTTGTGGAATCGTAAGAAAGATAAGATAACGCTTATATTTTCAGTGAAAAGTGCACAACATTGCATATAATATCGATAAAAATCGTTAAAAAAAAATTAAATTGGTGACGGATTTATTAAGAACGAAGCATTATCAAGTTTCAGAAGCCCTACCAATTCACAACACGAAACTATAAAAATTAATAATCCTTATTTTTTTTAAACTAAAAAACATCAAAATCCATCGCCATGTTCAATACACAACTGCATCACATTCACACATTATCTACAATTTCTCGAAAACAAACAAAAAAAAACAGATTAGGATCGTTTCGATACAAGATACAAACATTTTTCACACTTATTGGCGGACAATTCGCACAAGCGAATTATTTTTAGTAAATTTTTCCCGTACATTGAACTCGATTTCGAAAAACTCTCGCTGAAATTTCGCCACTATGCGATGATTCATAAAAGATACCGAGGAAATGCAGCTCGACGATGATGGACAACGTCGATTTGGAAAACCATCATCGGGCAATTAGAGGCCCGCATCATCGATTACGTGTTCATATAGTGTGTGTGTGCATTGTGCAATGGAAGCAGAATAACTCAATTGGATAATCGGAAAGTCGGCTTCTTTCGCATGTAAAACGAATTGCCCGATTGGTGAATGTGAACTTCAAATTTGCCGTGTGAAAAATAAGTCCGGTTCAACTCAAGTGGGACAGATTTAATTGAAACATCGCAGTGATTGAATACAATAACGTATCTGAAGGACAAATTAATCATTTATAAACGAAAATTATTAATATGAATTGTTTCAATTATAAAATTTATTTTGGTCAATTGTATTTTATCGAAAAATTAATAAATTATTCAATAGGCCAATTAAAGTCTCGATTTTCAAATTGTCGAGTCCATTATGTGAATTTTCATCGCTGAACAATGAAGAACGTTGGGTGAATGCAGAGAGCGGTATCGTAAGTGGGAGTGTTCAGTTAGGCTCGACAGTGGAGATTAAACAGATCAGATATATTGAGTAGCATGGTTTAGCGATGGATCGTTACGAAGGGTGGGACGGTGTTTATTTTCAATTTTCAGTTCCTGGGTGTGGACGTTGATGGCTGAAAAGTCAAAGTGTTTACACGGTGGAACGCATAATGGCATAATGATGTTCTACATCCCCGCACCCTATTAATAGATAAGTTCCTGTTTTATTATGTTTATATTACTTTCTATAATAAGATCAATAATTCTTTCGTATTGACTTTGAAATAATATATCAAAAATATATATTTTTGATGAGAATTTTTAAATTCTGTATATATTTTTACACAATTTATGAGAAAAATTAACTGCCTACTTATTTATTATCAAAACATATATGTATTCACTCTATACAAAAAAGTATTGTCTTTAAAAGTTTCTCGGATATTGAATCAAATTGACCTCTTCAATTATAATTCTTTTGAACAATTCAAGGCAAATATTTGATTAAAAAAGAAAGGTTTTATTCCCTTTTGGTATTCAAATCATAATAAAAGACATTAAATAAACACTCGAAGAATTTTTCTAAACAATTTAAGTTTATAAAAAAACTTTTGAACAAAATATTAAAAAATCTGTACATGGCTCTGACAAGACAAAGATTTTATAAATGCAAAAATTACATCTACTCACTTTGCAAATCTTTATTAATTATTATTCCAGTATGGTGTCCACCAGCGACATGAACTCTACCACCATCATCAGACTTAATCGGCTGAGCTCGCCTTCTTTCAACAATAAGACATGTCGACTGAGCTGATCGACTCTTCGGAGTCATCACAATAGTTTCCTCAGCTTCAACTCCGGCCTCCATTTTCGTGCAGCAGATTTAAAACACTACTAAAAACAATGGAAATAAGTTACAAAAAACGCCCTATCAAATTTCACCTAAAATTATTCTATTGCACATATAAATAAACATGATTCATACACCTTGCCCGTTTGTAAACATGCAAATTCGAAACGTTATAAATATACAATTTGAACATGCACAGAATAAATTACACGTCGATATTTGCCAAATTTAATCATGAAATTCAATAATGGCGCCAATCTTAAAAATATATATTTGGGGACCGGGAAAAATGGGCGTAACGGTCTCGATCGATCCGTTTACGTCAAAACTAGACTAGGACAAATGTCATACGGGAAAGTAAACCATTTGAATTGTATTTGAAACACATTTAAAGTTAATCATATACAGTTCAAAAGTCGATCGGAAGAAGAATCGGAAAACGTTGACAACTGACATTAGGCGCCAAATTTAAATTGTGAATTGTTTACGTTTGCATATTTGTAAATATTTAAATTCGTTTCTGATTAAATATTGAGGTGGGTGGTAGTTTATAAGTTAGAGATTGATTAATTATATCATCGATCACTGCAAAATACGTACAATGAATTCAAATCGATTCAACTATCGATTATTACGGATAGATTTACTGCAACACAACCAAACACTATCGAAACCGTTGATAAACTGAGCGTCGCGGCGCGCGCATGGAACGTTATAACTAAATACGCAATTCAGCGTCCATATACCTTTCGTTTTCTTTTTTATAATTACAATTTACGTGTCGACGAATTTAATACTGCACGAAATCAAATTAATTTGATTCTGTTCGAAGTGGCTTAATTTGTAGCTTTATATTAGTTTAAAAGTTGATTTTAAATTGTTTTGTGAGTCGGTTGCACAATATTTGATTTGGTTCGCAGATGTTTACCCAAACGACATTAGCTCACGCGATATTGGCACATATCGACAGCTACACACACGATCCTACAACATTGAACACAGAACATAGATAATCCGCGAAAATTTTTGAAATAATATTATTAAAATAAATTATATAGCATTATTTGAATTATTCACCCATCGTGTAGTCCTTCAAATATCCTAAAACGTGTCTTATTTGTTACACGTTGGTGTGTGCCAGTGTCGTATACGCTAGTGTCGTTTGGGCAAACGTCTAGTTATCATTTGATGTTATTAATAAAAAAATTCACTCTCATCTGAAAAATCTATCAATGTTATAGAAAGATTTTATCAAATAACTTTTTAAGCAAACATTATCCCAGCAGATATATTTCTTGAAATTTTAAATTGTATCTTATTGAAATTAATTCGTTCGCATTAATTCGTCTTATTGCATTAATTCGAATATGAAATTATGATTAGCTAATTATCAATTTATCAAAGAAATAAGAACTAAAATATTTAAATCGAAAAATATTTGACTATCAATTTTAGATAGTCAACGTAAGTTACAAAGTACACGTTATGTATTTGTAGACTATCTCAAATGCTCGTGAAACATATGACATATCAATTCATATGACATACTAACTTTAAATAGAAAATATATCTTGACCCTAATTATAATTCTGAAAGTTTTTAATTCTAAAAATATATTTATTTACTGATCGAAAGTAACTTATATGTCCAGAACAATTATTTCAGATCATGCAATAGAAAAAAAACACATTGTACTTAACTAAGAGTTTTATTTCCATTCAATTTTTATAAACTGTGTGTACTATATACAAACTTAAAATTAAAATAATCGTATAGTTACTTGAGTATGTTTACTATTCATTAATATTAAAAAAAAAAAAACAGTCTTTCATAGGGTTGTTAACTATCTCTGAGACAATTTCTAAGATTTCCAACCTAGCATTTCACTTACTTGTGTTAATATTTCAAAAAACATTCCTATGACGTTAATATTTTTAGATATCCACAATTAAACATTGATTGTGAGTAGAAAAATAATTTTGTTGGAAAATAATATAAGTTAGTATTTTTCTGACAATTTTGAGACATTTAAGTAACTCAACATGATGTTAAGAACTAGCAACCCTTATGTTTATACAAGATACATATTGGTAGATTCACACATAGATTAAGATATACAAAATAGTTTTTTCCAGAAAGATTTCTTTTTCTTCGAAATGGGTAAAGCTGCTAAAATTGCAGCATCAAAAGCGCTTTTTGAATTTGTCCTATTTTTAGAGGATGTTTCTATATAAGGAGCATTAAGTTTTGAGGCTAATGCTTTTGCCTCAGATTCAGTAATTGGATTTTCACCCTGTAGCTGAAATTAATATAATAAAAGAGTTATTAGTATTAATGTATGTGTTTTAAATATCAAGTATATGTTTCAATATCAAAGATTCTTACTCTTAAATCATTAATTATATCATAGTTATTTCTTAAGTCGCTTTGAGTTCCTACTAATATCAAAGGTGCTTTAATTCCAAACACAGACGGTGCCCATCTATTGATGATCGAACGATAACTGTCTGGTTTTACAACCGAAAAGCATAAAATTATCACATCAGTACCTGGGTAGCATAATTCTCCGAGTCTTACAAGAGAATCCTGAAAATGTTGAAAAAAAAAGTTATAAATTAATCAAAAATTTCAATTATATTTTTAAAAAATAAATTTATATTACCACTCCTGCAGTATCACATATTTCAAGATTAATTGGCTTCCCATCAACATTTACATCAACTGAAATAAAAAAAATAAATCCAAATTATAATTTCAAATTAATAAGATCATAAATTAAGGATGTTTTTCGAAAATTTTTGAAATTAAATTCGGCATATTACAATAATTGATAATGATAACTGCCATCTTACGACATGTTTTAAAAATACAAAAAATATTTTCTTAATTGAATATTTGTATTTATGTTAAAAATAAAACTTTTATTGTAAATAAATATTTTTTTAATAAAAAAAATATATAGTCTCTAAATAAATCTTTAGTTAGAAGGTCAAAATTTCTCGATGAACTAAAACCATTTCATAATAACGAAACATGTTCAGATTGATGGGAACAATTCACGTATATTCAACGATAGCCTGTGCGTACAATTTCAACACATCTACGAAACTTTCTAATTATCCACCATTACGTCGAGAACGGTTAATTTGTGGAGATGCACCTGCAATCGAGGAACGGTCAGGTTTCCACAAAATGCTTATCGTCATGAACATCGATTAGGCGAAATCAAAAGGCAAGAGTTATCACAACTTGATTTCCGTCGGATGCTTTTGAATTTGATTCAGAATAGATAAGACCATCATTTGCACTTCGTCCACGCGCCTGAAGATCAAATAGCATTCGAAATAGATATCGCAGTTCTAATTTGCGCGTTCAAAGATTATGGTTGTTAATAGTGTTTTTGAAGATTGATAAGAGTTATAAAAACTATTTTTTTGTAATATTCAAATTGGTATGTAAAAGAGTTGGTGGTTGAGAAAAATTGATCGTTTCGGTTAATTTATAGAAATTTTTCGAAACTTATGAAATTCTTCTAGGTCAGAACAAACTAAATTGACGCCATTGAATAGCGCCTTATCATAGTTGATTATCTTATCTTGGATGATAACAATTGGCAGATTTTTTTTCGGCATATCTTGCCGAAGTTACTCGAATTCGTTGATAATGCAGTTACTATGCAATTGCTTAATATTTGATTTATACGAAATTGTGTTCCTGTAATATTTCAGACATTAAATTGTCAATTTCCCTAATATTACACAATATAATTGAAGTGGGCAAACTTCGTAACACATCACCACAGTTCGTTGTACCTAATGATATAAAATTATCGAAAGTCGTTAATACGTGCACATGTGTGCAATAAACATTTGCATTTATCGAATAGCATATAATCCATTCACTTTGAAATATCAAAACAAAATATTTCATACATTTTGAATAGTCAATCTTCATTTGACATTTCAAAAAACATTTAGATAGCAAATTTCAATAACGATTTGTTCCTACGATGTTAATATTATTATTATAATTGACACTTTAACAAATTTATGACGTAGCGAAGAATTACCGAATTTAACGATTTGTACATACAGCCAGTTGACGATGACTGTCTTGAAATTCAAAAGAGAGAAAACAATTAAGCGTGACTTATAGGTGTAATCACGAAACACGTCACTGACCACATATAGAACAGTACCAGTTTAGTTTTAAAATAAATATCAAAAACCTAAACGAACTGCTGTACGTTATATCACAACACATTCGCGTATTGTTCATCAAACAAATTTCTTCATTTTTTAAAGAAAAATTCATATTTTATAAATTTTAAGCACACAAACAGTACAAATTTGACATGAATAATAATCGATTTATATTTGATCATATAAAAATTATATTAAATAAATCAAATATTTAACCTATGTCTAAATTCGTGACGTGATTACTATCTAAACACGGTTTATATTGTAGATATGATAGAGTGAATGAAAAATTTTATTTGGATGACTATTTTCCAATGAGGCTTAATTTATTACTTGAAATATAAACTTATTAATAAAAACATTTATCTTTTTTATAGCAGTTCATATCTATAAATCGATGTTTGTATGTTTATAATGCATCGTAATTTGCAAGAAAAGATGATTGTATTATTTGCTAAGTAATACGTATGATAAACAAGTTATCTATTTATTAAATCTGTAATTATTAATATTTTGATAAATTATGGATTTACACAGCATTAAATGTTTTCAAAAAAATGTACAATGAAAGTATAAAATTCATTTGAAACACAATAGTATTATTCACACGATGAAGATGACTTACAAAAAAATTTGAAAATCATGTGTGAAATCCATCAATATTTTTTGCGCCATTAACATGTTATTTAAATATACTCAAATGGTAAAAACAAATTAAACAATTTCTCTCCTACTATAAAGCCTTTGATTCAAAGCATTTCAATACACCTCTGCATTCGAACAATGCAATTTTTTCTCAACGAGAAAGACGACCATTTATTTTTCAATAAACAATAGACAATGAGAAAATAAACGCTCGTGAATTTTTCGAAACCCGTTACCGGCAATAAAAGCTCATAGAAACAAAAACGAACTGATCACCATACACCGGTCAACTGAATGCGTTTTTCCACTTATATTGTTTGAATATCTTTACGATCGATTTCGACCACATTTCTGTAAATATATAGTTCATCCTGTGTGTATTCTTCAATAAAATTATATTGCATTCGATAAATTCTTACGATAAAATTTATTGGACGAATCGAGTGTTTTTCCATGAAGAGTCGATCGTTGAAAAAAAATTCGAATAACCAAACGAATAGAAATTTTTCGTTTTAAGTGTCGAGAAATTTTAATATGAATTGTTATTGTATATTTTTACCGTTTATTTAATTTTATTTACAGTATTTTGATACGCTTCAAAGCATATTACCGTTCACCGTCAAAGCATATTGAGGCGTTGTAGTAATTGAATAACTACCGAATGGCAATTATTTTATATTAATTTAGCTTTAACTAGACAGTCTATGACGCAGTAATTAAATTTCAAATTGATGACAAATTTCGCGAATTCATGTTTCAAAGATATGCTTTTTTATAGATATAAATGGTACTGACGACTCAATATATCATCTCAAAAATAAAAACTTTTAAAATTTACCCATAAAAATAACAATAGATCTAAAAATAAGTTTTCAAACAAAACGATCAAAAACAACTTAAAGTTATTACACCGAATTGGCTCCACATCTTCCTACGCTCAACGTCCACGCTTCAAATCGGATTTTGTACAACAAACTTAACGTTTCGTTAAATTCGAAGACAATTCCGCTTATATTCAAAATGGGGCCACACATAGAGATAATTGTGCGCTTAATTGCGCGCCAAATACGGACATGCGCAACCTTTTACAAAACGGCCATTGAAAATTTTCGTACAAAATCGACAAAAAGCGATTGTGCAACAGCTCTAACGATCGCTCGTGATGATCAAATTTTTCGTAGAAAGTGCGTCTAAACGATTCAATTCAGGTGTGCCGATACAACACCGTTATTTGTGTACGAGAACTGCATTTATATGGTGCAGGTGATGGAAAGTTTGAAAAAAATTCGTGTTGCAAAGGTGCAAAGTCCGCTGTTATTGTGCTTGTCGACAAATGAGAGGAAATTGTTAACAATGGCACAGGTAAATGCGTTGAAGGTTGTATTGACGAATGGTGCGTTAATCGTCAGGTGATTCTGGAAATTTCGTTGGTTCTGAAATTGGGTCAGTGAATTTATTCGATATTAATGGATCGACTGATTTGACTGTTGTAAAATCAAAGGTTTGTGAGAATGTATTGGAAAAAATCGGTTATATTTCAAGGCTCGACTCATGTTTTGTTGATAAATTATCTATTGGGTTTGATATTAGGAAATATAAGCATGTCGATAGTTGCAATAATAAACGTATATTTGATGCATTTTTCACGATGCAAAAATTCAACACCTACATTGTATATCAAGTACACCTACGTTTTGAACTATCTGATGAAATTATTCTAAAAAAAATCGTTATTTTTAGATAAGATCTGGTGATTAAAAAGGAGTTGGGTTAAAAATAATATAACCGAACTTATTTTTAAATGTATCTAAAGAAAAATAAAATTGATATGTATTCAACAAACGAGAGAAAAATCTAAATAATATTAAATCGAATTGATATTTATAGAATTACTCGATTCAATTTAATTTGAAATGGGTACTTAACTCAACGAAAAGTTCCAAACACTAAATCAATAAATGTTAAAAGCTCTAATATTAAACGCTGTATGTAATTAGAAACTATTTCCCTGGGGCGTTTCGCGAATTGAATTTTTCTAATATAGAATTTATATGAAACTATACAAGGACTGGAAGTTTTTCCGATATTTTAACAAGGTAATAAAACAGTGAATCAAAAAATATGGAATATTTTAACGATTTTTTATGCGTTTTCGAATCAAAAACCAATTTAAACATCGAAACATATAATTAAAACTAAGTTTGCGAAGGTTATTCATCCATTATACGCTCATAGAATTTTTTCCATATAAAAAATCGTATATGGCAAACGTGAACGATTTATTCATCTATCCTCAATCGGAAATTAAGATGTATATATAATTAACCACAGCAAACTCAAGATTGTATGAAATATTCCAAGCAATTATATCGCCGATTGAATCCGGCGAGGATTTACGCTTGATCAGATTTTATGATTGGAAAAAAAAATTGCAATGATCGTTCGCTCTATTTTGTTCTCATTCTCGTTAAAAACGCCACATTTTCTCATTGAAAGAGCAGTTGGATTTCATCGCTTTTTGCTCTTTCAACGGAATTGATTACTCGACACAATGTCCGAAATAATGACTTTCTCAGGATCGATACTTTTATCTATTTTCCCTATTATCTGTCTCAATATCTCGATGTTTTCTCGGCCCTGATCATGATTTGCGGGCGTGTTGGGATTACTCAATTTTTACTACGAACGTGTTATGTTCATGGTCGAAAATAATTGAAAAAACTGCGATCGTGACTCAGGCGCGGTTATTAATTCGACAAAAATTCGATTTGAGATCCAGAGTTAAAGTTAAAAAAAAAAATTCCGGTCGACACGTGTCGTGTTTTTCTAACAGTTTTCCCTCGAGAAATATTCAAATGCGAAAACATGACTCAAAATGGAAATTTTTATCGAAAATATATTTTAGAATAATCAAATCGATAAATATCAGAAATGTTTATCACTTATATAAATTTTCAATCGAAACCGACGGATAAATGGCGCCGTTTTGGCAAATATAATGATAAACGCATTTATGACAAATCTGTATGACTAATTGTCTAGAATGCGTCGTTCAATCGGTGCAATTTTTGAAAATATACTGCAAAATTCATCGTCATATTGTTTTGTAAAAATATCAATACTGAAAATTTTATCTTTTCAATGCAAACAGATTGATCAATTTTTTTTCCATATAATCAAATTGCATACAATTTATCAACAATCCTGACACACTTTAATCATTGCCAATAATCCCTTATTAGGAGTAATAATCTTATATATTTTATTCACTATTTTTATGAAAATTACTCAAACGTTCCATATTCACAATATCGCCGACACTTATTGAATGTGTCATTTGAAGTATATACTAATTCGAATTTTATCACTTTCAATGCGGATAGACGTTTTGTATGTACGATTATATTATTTCACAATATTCTGTGTGAAAATTGAAACTGGAATAGAATTGGAAAGTATGTGCATGTCTGTGGATTACACGCGATACGTCCACATTAATATTTAATTGAAAATTTCGATCAAAATCTATGAAAAATCATTTTTTAGTAATCGCAATATATTTGCAAAATTGTTCGATAAATCAACTTTCATCGATTAATTTCTTGGAATATTGAAAGTTTGTTGAAAACGATATTTCAATAACAAAAGTCACCGATCTGTAATGATCTAGTTTCTATGGATTTTTTTCAAACAACCGTTATGCGGTATTTTCTTATCGGATTTAATTGTGCATAAAACATTCCGAATACAAATAATGAAAATACAATTTTAGAAATGATCTACATCGAATCAAATTCAAAACAATAAAACACAAATGACACAATTTAATTTTATCACAAGATGCGGTTTTACAAAAACATCATTGCGGTGACCGAAGTTCAACAAAATATTGCGCTAAAACCGAATCATATCAATTTCACACAATACCAAAAATCATTCACCAAACACTTCTCAGAATTTTGAGATTTAGACCGAAATTATAGTACAAATCGACGTTTTCAGCAGCGTACGTCCACAGTGAATATTATATTATGTATATCATGTAAACCAGCGGACTGGATTCTGTAATAATGGTCTGTCTGCGGTTCAAGAATTCCAAACTG
Source organism: Hydropsyche betteni (assembly GCA_028571205.2). Classification (NCBI taxonomy): domain Eukaryota; kingdom Metazoa; phylum Arthropoda; class Insecta; order Trichoptera; family Hydropsychidae; genus Hydropsyche; species Hydropsyche betteni. Next base: position 503,438 of record JAOXNN020000068.1, on the reverse strand, counting down.
CCGCACAAACCCGTTATAATTTTCAAATTAAATCCTTTCAAGTCCGGGTGGGTACTGGACGGTGACCGCACAACCCCTTTCGACATGCCGTGTAAGAAAAATATGGTTTTATAAATGGAAATTGAGGTAAATTCGAGTGGATTGTTTCAGAACTTCGAGCTTATCTTTTTATCATGAAAAATAATTGAATGAGTTCGATGCATTTATCTTTCCACAAATCGTAATGAATCATTGACCACATATTTCATTTGATACAAAATTTCTGAACGTTTTGGAAAACGTAAGAATTATTTTTATTAAACTTTCATTATGTATTTTAAAATTGATGAAAAAATTGATTGGGAAAAAATTTATGAAAGTTCTTTAATGTAACTTTAATATTTTAGTGAAGTTTTTGTTTTATAAAACTTAAAAGGTGACGATAAATTTTGAATAGTTTCAAGTTTTTTTATAGTAAATTGATGAATGATTTAATGTTTGTCATTTGAACACTTTATATCAACTATTATGTCATCAATGTTCAATGACTTTATTTTGAAAATATCAAAAGCTGTACAGTGCGTCTTTTCGCAAAAAATTAACAAAAAAACCATGCGTCATTACATGAAATTATAAAATAATTTTACTGTATATTAAAGTAACGATTTATTACATAATGCATTGAACCCAATAAGCATCACTATCATACATGAATTCCTCACTAAAAAAAATCAAAACAATGCATTTAATGACTCTCGACTATCATAAATCATCACCTAACACAAAAAAAAAATAATAGAGCCTCTTTTACATTTTCCCTATACGAGCATGCATCGAAGACGGAAACTTTACGACCGCTTCATATTCACACATCCACCATAGAAGTAGATATTATGTAAAAATCGAAGCTCTTCTTCGAATTCGTCGTTCGCGCAACCATTTTCGAAGGTTGTCACTTGTGACAATGTCACAGTTTCGTACACCTTGCCATTTTGGACGCGTTTTAATACCGATAAAGAGCGGAAGTTGGCAGACGGCGGAAGAATACAAAAACGGACGATTTGCATTCGACGATGGACGTGTTCAGATCCCGATGTCCTTGCTTTGTTATTTACTCCTTCAATGAAGAGTAATTCATTAAAAAATATCATTAAGTTCTGATATATTAATAATAATTGCATTTTTTTTGATTTCCGAAAGAAAATTGAATTTCGAAAGTATTATATTTCGTTTGATCCTTTTAAATATTCATCCAATTATCCCTCCATTCCCGAGAAATGTTTCTGAATAATGGAATTATGAAGTGGAAGAAATTTTTTATTATGTTCGTATAGATTTTGTTACATTCCATTCAAATATAAATGCGAAAATTAGTCATTGCGTTCCGATTCACTTTTCCTTGTTTTATCATATTTAATGGTTTCTGAGACTTATAGAAGTTGACAACAGAACATGTTTCATAGAAAGTATAATAATAAATTAATCGATTTATTAACCGCGATGTACGATAATGAAATGAAACAAAAAATATATAACGAATAAGATCCAAACTAGATCCATATTCGCGATACAAAATGCGGTTAAAATACTTAAGCGAAGCTCTAAGAAGCCGAAGTGACCTCATATAATAAAATCGGACATGCCTCAGTGGCTTACTAACACTCCTTTTCTTTTATTCCTTACTGAGAACTAATTTATTTGTTTTTTTTTTTGCTTTTTAAAATTGAAGATCGTAATCGTTTGTGTCCGGAGATATAAGATTCCTTTTGATATGATTTGCAATCAAAATTTCGAAAAAGATTCTAATTTTTTCTATGAGAAAACACTAATTTTCGTCATTGTTTTCGCGGCGATTTTCATTGTTTTTGTTTCGTTATCAAAAAAACAAAATAAAAAGTCACAATGGCGTGATGTCTGTCTGAACGTTGCGTTAATATGCATTAATATTATCTGTGTTCAGTTGAATTATTGCACATATGCTGGATTATCACTTATGAGTGAAAATTATTCAATTATTTTTGTGCTTTGAATGCGTATTCTTAGCTGAAAAGTGATTCATATTATGTATTTGATTAAGTTGGAATTATTATACTAATGGAGTTTAAAACAAAAATATCACATGCCGACAGTTTATAAGAATTATCGCAATGTAATTTATGGTTCTGATAATATATGAAAGTGGGAAAATTGAAAAATAAATCGAATCGTTTTGTCTTATTGACTTGAATATATTTGAAAATAAGATTTATAAGTGAAGAAAAACGCGATAAATCACTTTAATGAAAAACAAATAAAGTTAACGCTCGAGCATCAATCTCATACGAAAAACATGACGTTACGTTCAAAAAAGCAAACAACTAAATTAAGATAAATTACGTCAATTCCAATTGTCACACACGGAACTGAACATCTGAAAGCAGAAACAATCGTCCTTCATTTAAAAGCACTACTCGAACCTAACAAAAAAGCAGCGTTCAGACAACCAGAAAGAGGCCACCTCTGGAAAACCGAGCCATCTTCGAAAATAAAAAAGAAAACCACTCCTCACCGTTATAATTATCAAACGCCGTCGGCTGATAGTCGTGCTGGAACTGATTCTTGGCATAAGTGGTGATCAGCGAAGTCTTCCCGACGGCACTGTCCCCTACCAGCACGCACTTGATCCTATCCTTGGGCGCTCGCTTCCCGTCCCTGCTCCTATCGTCCCTCCTCCCTTTGTCCCAAGAGAGTCCGCTCCTGACGATCCTGGCCCTGCTCTCCTCGTTATCACAGCATAAATTGTTCGAGTCGTTCTGGTCGAAGTGGTTCCTCGCGGGGAACTGACTAGGTTCGTGGACTCCGAACACGAAAGGTCCCTGCTGGTCCCTTTGCAGCAGCATGTCCTGCCTCTCGTATTGGTGTTTAGCGTTGTTCTGGCTCGCACCTGTCTCCAGGTGTCTGTAGTTGTTGTTCTGGCGATGCGAGGCTGCGTCCACGCACCACTTGCCATTGTCGATCAGCGGCCGCTTCGTCGACGGCATCCTCTTCAGCTCCGTGGCGTCCGGCATTGAAGGTTCATTTCGTGTGATCGGTCTTTGTTGTTGGTGGTTTTATCGCATGTGGTGTGGTGTGGCCGCACCAGCTGCTCACGCTAAACTGACGCGTCGCTGCACGAACCTGTTGATTCTCTCTCTATCTATGTCTACCTGGACAGGTACGATGATGCAGGGTCGGATTCGTGAATTGTTATATAAATCGATCTTTCGCATTTTGGTTCAATTTTAAAATGTATCCTTTTAACGAGCGGATGTTGTGATGAAATATTTAATTGATCGGTGCGTTTGAAAGCGATCCATCGTTATTTATTTTTAGACGTGTAACGAAATTTAATCTATTTTTTTATGTGTATAATTCAGGTTTTCAGATATCGAATATTTTTTCGGTATAAAATTTCAATTAATTTTTATGAAAAAAATCGTATTTTTCATCATTGAAAATTTATGAAGCATAGACTAAATATATAAATAGTCGGTCGCTAAAATAATAAATTTTTTATGAATATTTATAAAAATAGTTAGTTAAACAATAAGAGATAATAAAAAATATATAAATGAATTTGTTGTTTGATGCTTTCAGAATAATACATATTAAACGATATTTGAATATAATACATTTTGAAGAATTTTATAATGTTGGTTGCGACGTAAAATTATAATTAAAATAATTATTTTTTAATTTCCGAAAATTAAATCGCCAATGTTTTCGAATTATTGATCATTTAATTTTAAACCTTTCCATTAAATATAATTTATTGATTGTTTAATTATAACTGCTTACGTTTGAGAATACACATAATACAATGACCACTGAACGTTTTTAGATTAAATGACCAATGTAATATATTACATGCAATTTATTTGATTTATTTACCAAATAAATACAAATTTATATAAATTTATCCCTTTACCATATATTTGACGCAAATTCACACACAAAAGACGTGAATCATCAATTATCGAAAATTCTCGACTCAATATTTTTATCAATCCGACCCATAGATAAAACCTAAATTCGATCGAAAAAAGGCGATACGGTCCTGTCGTTAGTAATACCGGTCTACCAAATGCTGATTCTCATACATTTAACCGTAGAAGGTTGAGCGGCCAACCGTAAGTTAAATGAAATATGCTACTATTACAAGATCACATACGACAAACTCTGAGGCTTCGATTGAATGAAATTCTCTCAGGTGTTGAGTGGCGTTTCTGGTTTGGATCGAATGCGGATTTATTTTTGTGTAATCGATAAGTGTACGACAGCTGAAAGAGTAGTAAGTAGTAAAGATCAGTATTAACATTGATTTTCATTTCAAATACTTGTTGGCATTGAAAATAAGAGTTGATTATATTTGTATTGAAAAAAATGATAACATTGATCGCCTTTTATAGTGACATCTGTATATTAGATCAAAGATCAGACATACTATTATAATTCGAACATCTTAGAAATATATTTGAAAAATTATTTAAAGAATAGTTAAATCAATTATAAAAGTCGTTTGAATACGTACGTATATCAATTTTTATTTGGAAGTATTAAGTTTTGTGAAAGGTGAAATTGTGAGTCGATCATTTAATTTCGGTTCAAACATTATATGTATTTCATTACTCAATAATTAATATAGCTTTCCAAATATGTACATAAATTATGATTAGTTTGAATAATTGAATCTGATTATTAAAATACGACATTACACAAAGTAATATTTTTATCAAGAATAATAATTAAAATGCGTGATAAATTATTTAATAAAATAACAGACTTTTAAAACGATACAATAAAAATTGTTGTTTTTGGAGAAAAGCGTGAAAACTTCAATATTCAAAGTGAGAAATTAATTTTAGAACTAAACAAGAATGGTCGTTTACTGAGATTTTATGGCCGTTTTGAACGCCATGTGACATTCTGACGTTTCTGAAGCACTACATTTCACGTGCTTTTACTTTGCTGTTGTTTTATTAATTTCAAAACATAAAAATGGCAAAATTTTGTTTGAGTAAGTATTAATTTAAAGTGTTTTATTATATTTTTAGCCAAACTTACATAAGATACATATTTTTATTAATGTACAAGATATAAGTTATTTTGTAGGTTATATTTTGGCTTATCAATTTGTTTACCCGTTATCTTTATAGATATAATATCTTATATGTATTAATGATTTAGAATTCAACTAATATTGATTATGTTTAAAGAGTTGTGAAATAATGGTTGAATTATGTTTATTTAATTTTTCCACATGTTTTAGATAAGAAATCAAAGCGAGTAAAAGCCGGTTTGCGATATCGAGTTGAAAAAAAGGTTCGTCAACATAACAAAAAATTAAAAAGAGAAACCAAAAAGAATCCGAAGAAAGGAAAAAAACAGACACCAGTTGTGATACCGAATATATGTCCGTTTAAAGATGAACTTTTAAAAGAAGCTGAAACTATCAAGCAGCAGAAGATAGAAGAGAGAGAAATAAAAAAGAAGGAAATCGCTTTAGAAAAAGAAAAAGAGAAAATTGCCAAAAAATCTGGTGGCGTTGAACAGTTGGTTGGTATTTTTTTTTCTTTTCAGTACCGGATACTTCTAAGAGTACCTTTCATGTATTCGTTTTAATTTTAAGATTGATAACGCTGATGTTCGGGGTAAAATACACGAAGCACTTGAATCAAAAAATATACAAACTGAAGAATATGGAACTGACGATAGAAATAAAGAAAATTCTCTCAAAGCATACTATAGAGAATTCAAAAAAGTATTACAATCGGCTGATGTTATATTAGAAGTTGTTGACGCAAGAGATCCTTTAGGTAAATCTTTACATCTATAGCACTTAAAAATTAAATTCTATAATTTATGGGAAAACATTACTTGATTATATGTTAATTTAGGTACCAGATGCGAGCAGGTAGAACAGGCAGTAAAAGATGCTGCAGGAAATAAAAGATTAGTTATGGTATTGAATAAGGCAGATTTGATTCCCCGTAATAATTTAGATAGTTGGCTCAAATATTTAAGGAGATCAATTCCAGCAGTGGCATTCAAAGCTTCTACACAAGACCAACAAAAACGATTAGGTCATAAAAAAATGTCGAAAGGTCGGAAAGATGAAAAAATAATGCAAGGTATTTATTTTCTTTTTTTAATTTTATATGTATGTGTGTTTTTTGTCAGTAAATTTTTCATATTGGAATTTTGTAGGTTCTGCATGTGTTGGAGCTGATTTGCTAATGTCTCTTTTGGGTAATTATTGCCGAAATAAAGATATTAAAACTTCAATAACAGTTGGTGTAGTTGGTTTACCTAATGTCGGTAAAAGTTCATTAATTAACAGCCTTAAAAGAGCAAGAGCCTGCAATGTTGGAAGTACTCCTGGGATCACAAAGTGAGTGGTTTTTTTAGTTGTATATAATTTTTTTTGTTTTTTTTTTACTAAAAAAATGTTCTGCTTTCAGACAAATGCAAGTCGTACAGTTGGATTCTAAAATAAAATTATTAGATAGTCCAGGAATAGTATTTTCCAATAATTCTCAAGAAAGTGATAGTTCTGTAGTATTAAAGAATGCAATGAAAGTTGGAAACATTAAAGATCCTATCACACCAGCTTGCGCTATATTGCAAAGAGCAAATAAAAACACAGTAATGGAATTATACAATTTGTCTAATTACGAGACCCCACAGGTATGTCTTACGATCCAATATAATAATTCAATTTTTTTGTAATACTGACAGTATATTGAATTTGTTTTTATCTAATTATTATATTATATTTTTTTTCTAATTAAATTTACTCGTGTGCTTTGTAGTTATTAATATCAAGTTTTTTCAGGAATTTTTCGCTCAACTTGCATGTAGAATGGGTCGTTACAAGCGTGGTGGAATACCCGATCAGTTTGCTGCAGCTAGAATACTTTTAGAAGATTGGAACACTGGTAAAGTGAAATATTATACTTTACCTCCTGAAGATATTCAAGAGAATGGACACGTCGACGCTAAGATAGTGTCAAACTTTGCCGAAGAGTTTGATTTGAATAGTTTCGAAGCTATGGAAACTGAAATGTTAGGAAATTTGACTTCTCCAAATGAAGAAATGACTGCACAAGTGCGTATTTGAAAGATGTTTTATTAATTTTTATGTTTGCCGATTTTGTATTACTTTTGGTTTTACAGTTTTCAAGTACTGGTCCCGTGAAAGCAAAATGGGTAGACGACATGGAAACGGACGACATAAACACGCTAATTTCGTCAAAAGTAAATATTGTTTCCTCTCTTGGCAAGAAAAAAATGAAAGATTTAAATGAACAGGAACATAATAGAAAGCGAAAAATCGATCCCGAAATGCAGTTGGAAGGCAACGAGCAAATCGGAAAACGAAAGAAAAAAGAAATAAAGAAGAAACGCAAGGAGAAAGTTCGTATGGAGAAAAAAACTGATGCTTTAGTAGGTGCATTGGAAGATGTCGGTCTTGGAGATGAAGTGTATAATTTTGATGATCATTTTGCTGTAAAAGTATAAATAAATACATATTTATCAAAAAATAGACAGTTGTATTATTTTTACTCCAATTATAAACATAACAACTCTAAAGTTATTGCTCTCGATGATCGGCACTTTTTGGAAAGAGCCCAATCAAAAAGTTGAAGTTTTATAAATTAACAACTTTTTTAACTTAAAAACACGTTTAGAGTTAAAAACATAATCTAACAATTAATCAATACAATTTAACAGTCACGAATAACCCATAACACTCAGAAAATAAAATCATTTTACCACAATTTATCATGGCCACCAAAACGAAAGCTAGGCTCGAGAACGTCACCGTCAGCGCTGTAGCGCTACGATTGGCCGAAGTCCGGCCAATCACAGCCGTCCAGCTGTAAAGTGTTCGCTGGCAAATCCCACACACACACGCATCACCATTCCTACTTCCTTCGCACCCGTCGACATTCGACGAGATCGAGCGAGACGGCGCACCGGACACTGCCGAGATTCGTACACGTCAGTATATATCGTTATCTCGCGTTATAAAGGGCATTAGAGAGAGACCGAGCTACGATCGGTTTAGTGTGCGTGTCGGTTCCGCGGCGCGGCAGTCATTTGCGGCTTTTCGTCGGCGTCGGGTCGCCAAAATCCTGATGATGAAGGCTCTGTTTGTGCTCGCGCTGGTGGCCTGCGCCGCCGCCGAAGTCTTCTTCGAGGAGAAGTTCATTGATGGTGAGTCAATTTTGGATGGTTTCATGCTTTTTTCGGGGAGTTTCTGGAAGCGAGAGGACGCCGGTACATATGCGTCCCACGCCCTGTTCTCACGCTAAATGTTCGCTTCGTTTTCGATGATTTGTTCGATTTTTGTGTTAAATTCGGTATGGGGATGCTGTTTTAAGTCATGCCGCCGATTTTTAATCGCGCGTTGGCAAAATTGCCCATTTTAGAATGTCCACGTATCTATTAAACCGATACGTTAGATAACGTGCCTCCGGTTATTTTTACGATGCTTATAATCTTATAGGTTTTTCTATAACGTGTACACAAATTTTGTAAGATTTGAAAATAATTTTTATTTTAATTTAATTTTTTTCTGATATGACTTCGTTTAGTAAGATGGGATTTTTTTTTTCTCTGAATAGATCTAGAATATTCTAAGTTTATGCTTGAATAAAAATATTTTTCATCTTATGTATGAAAAATTTTATTATTGACGTAAGTAATTTAATGATCAAAAAAAAATCGTAAGCAATAGTAATTTTGATAATTTTGAGTATTCATTTTTATATTTCACTTCACGTGACTTATTAAATAAAGAGTAGTTGTAATTACAATTTTCTCTATTTTGGCACTATAATAAATATAATATTTAATTTAAAAATAATAATTAAAAACTACCAAATATAGTATAGATAAGATAGTATTTTATTGAAAGTTGTAAAAATATTAATTAAATAAATTTTCCAGACTCATGGGAGAAAAATTGGGTGTACAGTGAACATCCTGGAAAAGAATTTGGAAAATTCATATGGACAGCCGGAAAATTCTTCACTGATGAAAATGACAAAGGTATATATAAAAAAAATAATAACCCACTGACGTATTTTTCACTATTTCGTTTTTTGACTTTGAAATTAATATATTTTTTAGGCTTGAAAACTTCTCAAGATGCACGTTTTTATGCACTCTCTAAAAAATTCAAGCCATTCTCAAATTCTGGCAAGCCTTTGATTATTCAATTCTCAGTCAAACATGAACAAGACATTGACTGCGGAGGCGGTTACTTGAAGGTCTTCGACTGCAAATTGGACCAGAAGGACATGCATGGAGAATCTCCATATGAAATTATGTTCGGCCCTGACATTTGCGGTCCCGGAACGAAAAAAGTTCACGTTATTTTCAGCTACAAAGGAAAGAACCTTTTAATCAACAAAGACATCAGATGCAAAGATGATGTGTTCTCTCACTTGTACACTTTAGTTGTAAATCCTGACAACACTTACGAAGTTCTCATTGACAACGAAAAGGTTGAATCTGGTACTCTCGAAGCCGATTGGGAATTCTTGGCTCCTAAAAAAATCAAGGTAAATTATAAAACTTTCATTTTTCTGTGAGTAAAAGATGGTTTTATTCAATTGAATATTAAATTCTTATTTCAATAGGATCCTGCTGCCAAAAAACCAGAAGATTGGGACGATAAAGAAATGATCCCCGACCCAGAAGATAGCAAACCAGAAGATTGGGACAAACCAGAACACATTCCCGACCCTGACGCAGTAACTCCTGAAGATTGGGATGAAGAAATGGACGGTGAATGGGAACCACCAATGATCGATAACCCTGAATACAAAGGCGAATGGTCACCAAAACAGGTTGGTTAATGTTTGTTTTAGTTTTGTCAAGTAATTGTTTAGTATGACTGGTAATAAAACTGATATACTTATTCTTATGTGTATTTATAATTTTTTTTATATTAATTTCAGATTAAAAATCCCAATTACAAAGGTGTTTGGGTTCACCCAGAAATTGATAACCCAGAATATACTCCTGATGATACTTTGTATTTGCGTAAAGAAATCTGCGCAGTAGGTTTGGATCTCTGGCAAGTGAAAGCTGGAACAATCTTCGATAATTTCTTAATAACTGATGACATCGCAGCTGCCAAGGCCGTCGGTGAAGATATTAAGAAACTCCAGGTAAATAAACTCGTATTCAAAAATTAAATTATGAGAATTTACCAAGTATTTCAATGTATTCAATCATTTCGCTATTTATTAGGAAGCTGAAAAGAAAATGAAAGCTGAAGAAGACTCTGCTGCCCAGGCTGCTAATGAAAAAGACAGTGAATCTGCATCATCTGATGATGATGAAGATCTCGACGATGAAGATAGTGAATTTAACAGTTTACCCAGCTCAGAAGTAAGTTGACATATTGGAAAAAATTGTTGAACTTTTGTGATCCATACTAAAATACTTCTTATCTTATTTTCAGGACACAGAAGAACACGACGAACTTTAGACAACTTGTTCGAAGGCAGTCGGCTGTTGAGTGTAAAGACTTTTAGTATTGTGTTGTGAATGTGTTGTCACAAACAATGCTTATTTCCATATATTCCTAATATATACAGTTTTTTTTTCAAGTGTGCATTTATTATAAAAGATTTTACGTTCCGTTAACACATTCTCAGTTTCTCACCTTGGTGCAATTGTATGAACGGTTTCATATTTTGGGAAATTGCTTATGTGTTTGATATGTAATAGTCTGTTTCATTTTCGCAAACAGACTATTTCTATTAGTATTATATTAGTGAGAAATGCAACAGGTCACTTTTCGGTTTTTTTTTTCCAACAAATATAAATAGTCATATTTTTAAGACACGTTTTTATTTTCGCCATTAAATTATGAAAAAATTTCGCCATCGTCGAAGTGTATTTAATTGAAATACAGATTTCCACTTTTTGTGTATTAATTTCACGACTGATTCGTAGAAGTTTGTATGTGTTTGTTAAAATAAAGAGGAAATAACATTTTTTTGTTTCATTTTATTTACTTTTTATTATAGGTTAATATTCGCAATTTTGTCATTTTTTATATGTTAAAAATCAGGCGATTCGATTTGATATGCAATAAAGATCAAACTGTTGAATTATTATATTACTTTTTTTTCATTATTGAGAAGAATAGCTTAAAGAATTATGCCAAAATTTTATAATCTTCTAACCTGATAAAAAATGCCTGAAATTTATTTCAATTGGTGCTACATTGACATTAAAAAATTAGAAAGGGTTTTGGAATATTATCAATTATTTTGAATACGATTTTTAAGAAATTCAGCAATTTATGCCTAAAATATGTTAATATTTGAGTCATCCTAAATTTCAGCTACTTTTTTTCATAGATATCTGACAAATGTGAAAAATAATTCAGGGTTACCATTACGTAATTTTTTATGACAAAAAGAAAAACTAGTGATTTTTCGGGAAAAATCGATGTGGTTTTTGATTAAAGAAATAATATCCTATTTGGAAAAATTCTTCAATTAAAAAGATTCGATTATAATAAAATTTTAGGAGTTGAATTGCATGCGATATGTTGTTATATTTTTAAAGAGAACACAATTCAATAGAAAAACATTGATTTTTCCTAAATATTTTTAAACCTTAGGGTGAAAATTCATGGAACACGCATGTTTAACCATATCTCTTGAATCAGGGGAGTGAGCAAGATCACAACACACATTCAACTTAGTCCATATTTGCTAACAATGAGTTCTATTATGAAACGTCATCGTTTCAGTTTTATATGAAAAATATCGCTCACGCTACCATAGAACTTCAATTTATTGTCACATATAATATTATTTCATTCAAATTTTCACATACTAAATCAATGATCTCCAACCAGTTCCCAACAACCCTACTCGATTCTAACGAGATATAGCAGGAACGATCACCACACAAAACCCTACACCAAACATCACCTAAACCAGTATTACTAGGCTTGAGGTTGAACTGAATTTTATTTTCCTAACCTAACCCATAGGTACCCTAGGTGTTAAATAAGGTTTCCAACCTTATCTAACTTAACGTTAAGATTTTTTTTTTTTAAAAACCAACATATTTCACCATCCAACTTTTTGACAACCCTGCTCATTCGTTGTAGTTGTAATCGACAGTTGTGTCTGGCCGAACAACAAAAAAGCAGCCAGTTGGTGGGAGCTGGCTGACTCACGAGTCCAACACTCAACCATTCTCGGCGCCCACCGCCACCATTCAGACGTACGCAGGCCTCGTCTCCGCCGCTTCAGCACCAAGTTTCAGAAGGTGAGCTCTCGAAACCAACAGCACACCCACCTCAGAGTGTTTCCGCAACGATTAGGTCGGCGATGCAGTGGTCTTTGTCGCCAATGGCACCGGAAGCCTTCAGAATCGAACCTTTTTT
>JAOXNN020000068.1:480614-490911 GCA_028571205.2 Hydropsyche betteni | reverse complement strand
TCCGCAACGATTAGGTCGGCGATGCAGTGGTCTTTGTCGCCAATGGCACCGGAAGCCTTCAGAATCGAACCTTTTTTACACCGGTACAGTTAGTCGATAATGCGCCGTTCGAGTGCTTCGGTACAATGGGCTTTTTTGTTTTGGGTCTAATTTCGATTTTGGAATTTGGATGGAGTCGAGTGCTTTTGTGGATTATTCGTGTCGGTAGGGATTGTCGTGCGGAAAATTGTGTGGTTTTTGTTCGGTTTAGTTGTGGATGTTTTTTGAAATTATCCTGTGTGTTTCTGATTGGATAATATAATCGTTCGAGATTCTAATACGATGAAAAATTATATATTTATAATTTTTTTATTGTAAAATTATGCAAACACTTATGTTTTTCTACTCTTTTACATAATATTAATTTTATGAAACCTGAAAAACTCTCGATTTATTTGTATATAAAACGGTTTAGAAACCTTCAAAATTTTAAGCACTCTAAAGTACACACAAAAACGAATTGCATTTATTACATATCAAACAATAAAATAGTCTACGTATACATCGTTATTTGTACACACAAGTGTTTTTTCAAGAACCAAAGTGACAACAATGGCGTTCCACAACTGCGCTACAAGATTCTCGATTTTTCACAATCTTTTAAAATTCGAATACTTTCAAACATTTTATTATTAAAAAAATCTCGCATAGTTTTAAAAAATCAAAAATTCTTATCAGATTCTATCACGAAAATTTATTAATAATAAAACCAACAAGACTTATTTTAATATTTGTCTTGAAATGGTTCAGGATTTTGACAAATTCAGTTCAGATTCAATCTTCATATGTAGTTTAAAAATGCAATATTTGAAATTAGCCCATGGGGACATCAGGTAAAATGCATCCGGGTGCAAGATGCAACGTTAATCATATCGCATCGTTGCATTGTACAGATCTCGTGTCAACAGTCAACAACCGGTTGTTGGTTTTGCAGAAGAGCACAATATGTGCCATGGCGTCGCCCTTTTCTATGACATCTAGTTGCATTTTAATTTGTGACGGTTTGATGATTTAATTGAATAGAACCATTGCAAATTTGTACCATCGTTTATAAATCGAGATTTGTGCAATTTATTCGATGAAATTGTAGTTTCATTTTACCTTGTTGAGCATCGATTTTTTTCCGTATTTTAATAATACGATTAACATTGAATATTTATATTCATTGTACAATGCTTTATTTTTTGTTCAAATCGATCTTCTAGAAACTTTCCAAGGTTGTTATTATTTTTATAGCGCATGAAAATTTTACAGGATCCAATTAATCGTACGTAATTCCGATTCGAAATGTTCAATTAATCATCAAAACGTCCAAATGTTCATGGGAAACCCGAAATTTCAGCCGTAATCAAAACAAATTGCGCAAAACCTTCTACGTTATTAAATCAAGGTAATTTTTTTACCGATTCGGAGACATCGACTGCGAAATTGCTCTTCGATCCCGTGGAAAATCCGATCGTGATGTTCGCATTGACGCCATTCTTGTGCAAGACCTTTGACTGACGTTCGTTCAACTTTCCGCCATTTTTTCTCGTCCGTACAACATGGCTCTTTCAGGCGAACGTTTTTGTCCGAATTTCTGTATGGTCGAGTCAAACTTTGCCGTTTGATCGGAAGAAATTTTGTAACGAAATCATTCTTTTACGTACGGCCGACGAAAAACCAGTGAAAGTGTGAAACACGTTGCATGAACAGATCGCTCATTAACGTCCGAGTTTTGTTTATCTTGATCGGCTATCTAAAATAATATACTTTATTTGAAATTCACGTTATTTTGAAATGGCGTTTGTGAAATTCAAACGTATTAAAAAAATACTTGTAGATTTGAATTTGGACCGAATCAGATTTCAATTAGATTGATTTTTATCTATTTGTTTGATAAAAATTTAATTTAAAAGGTTAGTTTCAGTTATATATTAATATTTTATTGCTTCGTTGAAATCTTTTAATGATTGTGTTATGTAAATTAATAAAAAAATTATTGTTACATTGTATGCATGTAGAAATATCTTAAAATAACGGCTCATATATTTAAATAAAATTTTATGTATTTGTATAAAAATCATATTCAGAATTATTTAACATATTTTCAATTTAATTTTGAATTTGGTTTTTTAAATGTAATATGTACTGTTTGCTCGCGCGGAAATTTACACTCCCATTACCGCCTACAACCAGTTTATTCATAATAAATAAATTGATTTATGACATCGAGTGTTGATTAGATGCACAATGCCACATTTAAAATTGAATTTATAAATAGATAAATTAATTTTTTGCACCACATTATAATATATCATATGCTCGGCTTTTTTAAATAGCAACAAATCGAAGCGATCACGCCTAGCTTTGAAAGTGGCTAGCTTTTATCAAAATATTAATGAAAATTATATGACTTGCAATTCGCGGCGCGAATTAGTCATAATCGATGGAAAGCTCAATCCAATTTTCGATAGAAATTTCCTAGTCATTCTGCAGACGAAATCGTATACGGGTTCACGAACGAAGTTCAATGGTTCAATGCGAAAAACCCACTTGTGCTGAAATCCAATTTCCCGCAAGTCGCAAACGTCAAATAATCTGACATATTGTGACACATGATAATAATAATGTTAAAATTGTCACGCGACAATGCAATATGAAAGTGCCATCATAAAACTCGGTCTTTATGACACTCGAAGAACCTCTTCTGCCATATTATGGGCGTTTCGCAATTCGATACATGTTATGATTTTATTCGTTTTCCAATATAAATATTATGATCATATGGATTGAGCAAATGTGAAATCTTAACTTTTGAAATGAGCGCATTCTTATTTTTGCTTTTAATTTAATCCGAATTAGAAGAAACGAATCTTTTCCTCCTTTGACGGTTTTGTATGTAGCGAAATAGAGCATAAATTTTTTGGTGATAAAAAAACAACCCATAGAAGAAAGTGCACTTTTCGATGAATGTTGTTTTTGATTCGAGAAACCTTTTACTTTTGTGTGGAGAGGAGAGCGATCGATCTATTGATGCGTGATATTTGTTATTTTTTTACATGAAATTTCTTCTGTGTCGATAGAAATACGATTGTTTTTATGAAAGCTCATTACAGATGATTCATGCTAGCTCTTTTGAATCATCACGGTCTTAAAATATGATGATTCACATCGAGATATATAACGTTATAACCAGTTGAAAACGTATCTCGTGTACCAGTACGTGCGGTTTCCGAGAAACTTCTTGGTTTAAACGTATTATTTAACTTCCGCGTAGTTTGACAACGTCCGATGTCTAACCAGTCGTTTTTCCAATTAGTCACCGGTTAATTTTTATTTTTCCATGCACAGTTCGATGCATTTTGATCTAAACGATTGCAAACAACGAGGAAATCTTTCGGCTTTGATGCACCGTAGTAATTAAAATGGCGACGTCTTTTGACGGTGCAATGATTTTTCGTGGTGTTGTAATTTTTACAAAATGACTTTAAATCGATAAAATTAAAATAAAATATGGTATTCGATTCTCAAAACTTTTTTATTATCAATTATATATTAAGTTTTTTACGGTCATAAATAAAAAAATATACATTTAAAAATTAAATCAGTGTTCGATGTATCGAAATTTTTTTAAACACCGTTCAGAGTAAATCAGCAATTGGAACCCGTAATAAATTTAAAAAAATTCCAATACCAGATTGTTTAAATGAATTTTTTTTAAAAGAAAATAATAAATAATGGCAACATATAGCGAATATATACAAAAGTATTGGGTGGTTGACGACATTTGAGACGAAGTCAACGACTCTTCATCTCCAACCTCAACGACGCGAAACCGCACAACAATCGGACTAATTACCGTCGTATTGCAACGCTATGGTTAATGTCGCAATGCCTTATTTTTTTATTTCATGTTATGCCTTGTTATTTATTTATCCATTTTGAGGTCTGAAACCTCCAATTCGAACGTTCTCTTTCGTCTAAGAATTTCGTGACCCGCAACAGACACTCCCTTCGTTCGACCTTTGAATACTCTTCGACCTTCATAGAACTATACAGGTGGCTTCTTTATATTATTCCATTAGAAATTCAATTGCTCTAATATAAAAAATATGTATATTTTAGTGGATTTGTGATATAAATGTATCATTTTAAATTCAATTTGGAAAATCTTCTTGAAAGAAAAAAACTGTTTAAATTTAACCATATTCAGAATTTCATTATGAAGATCCTAGTAAAAAGAAAACTTTCTTTATTAAGCTGAAATGGTAACGAATTTCAAAGGCCGATACGTGAAGGCTTTTATACGTGTTCTTCGCAGTGTGAATCCTCTGTAACAAAGACCAATATGTCATCCGTCATGTCATGACTTCATGAGGTCAGTCCACTCTACGTTCGTCTCGGCCGAGAAAATTCGCATCTGTATTGTATTGTAGTATTTTTTTTCTCGTCATGTGTGAAGATAAATCTTGGCGTAAAAGGTCTGTTTCGAGACGAAATTTTTTCCATATGTCTATCGAATAGATGAGACGAAATTCGCAGAAATAAATCACTTTTAAATAATAATCTTGTATAATAAACATAAAAATTCTACTCGGATTATTCAAATGAAATCTCGAATCATCAAAAAACGAAATTCACCTGCGAAAACACAACTTTCGACGGACTGTTACGTATTGAGAGATGTGCTCGCGTGTACTAACAGTTTTTCCATTAAGCGTAATGTCGGCGTTTAGTAACAAAACATAAAGACGGTTTCGATGCTCGTTCCCCAATTTTTATGGCAGCCTCGCTTTCGCCATAATGTCTTGTGTCGTTACAAACGAGAAAAACTCCAATTGTGTTACGCATTAATAATATACATAATGAAGTTGCGCAACACACTCACGCAACCGCTGATCCGTAATTAGGTGCATTATTAATAGAAATGCATTGTTAAAGACACGAAACAATGATCGACTACGAAAATTGTATTATTCAGCTGTCTGAAAAAAAGTACTCGCTTTTGAAGTGTCATGGATAAAAAATAAAATTGAGTAACCTTCATTTTTAGTATTTCCTCTAATAACAAGTTGGATGATATTCCATACACAATGAAAAATATTGTTAGGTATTATATATAATATTGTAGCACTACTAAAGGAAAAATAAATCATTTAGATTTTTAATTATATAGATCTCACGTTGATGAAGCACGATTCGAATTGGTTCCATTGATTTATGATAGCAATTAATAAAAATATTTCATATGCAAATCGTACATTTTTAATATTTTCTTGATTTGCAATTGCGTGACCAAAATGATTCAAATCCAATTACCTCAAACGACTGCCTACGAGTAGTGAAACTGCTGTTATTTAAGGCAAAATTGGTCAGAAAATGAGATATGGATATACAAATTTTTACATGAATTTACATTCTGACATTCTGTTCAAGCATTAGGTCATTTGCTGTAAATATCGGAAACATGACATATAAACGATGACATTATATCACCTGTGTGGGCGTTACAATAACATCGTAGAAATCCGATACAATCCTGCTTCATATATTTTCCACTTCAGGTAGATTTTACACGATTCATGTTAACATTCAGTGAACTATACAATAAAAAAAAATCAGATTGGGCTCATTGAGAGCATCAAACTCAAAACATCTTATTATTAAGTACTTTCGAAAAAGGAAATGGTCCCTCTACTTACGCGATCTTCACAACATGTCATTGTTATCGGTTTGGCCTAGTTAGGCACCAGCAATATTAGACAGATCATTGTTCTTTTTCGGATTTAACTGATTAGGCAGTTATGGTAAGCGTGTCATTCATGAGTGCATTTTCAGTCATCGTTAGCGCAGTATCGAGTTCAATGTTGAAATCCATTATTATTTTCCAAGGGTAAACGCGATAAAAAGCGAGGCGAATATAATATTTTCACATAGGTCTTCTGAATTAAACAACGCGTTTTATGCAACAAATATAACAAGTTTAATTATTCGATACCATAGTGATTTTTTCGCCGCCAGCATTGTGTTCGGTTTGCGTTACGGCAACGGTTATTGAATGGCGATTTCGTACATATAAAGACAACGGCGTCGATTTATTTCAAAACTCATTCATGAATTAATAATAGGATAGAGTTGGAATGCATGCGAATCCATTCTTGTGTGAAAATCTACAAAACGTGCACGATACGATGACAAATACGTAAAAAAAACAAAAGCAATCGATACCTATTTTCAATACTGCAACGAGTTCGTGTGATAAACAAATCGATTTTTTTTTAATAATTATTTCAATCATTTAAAAATAATTCAAATGCGAATTGAAGAATTGAAATATCGAAAATTTTATAACGCACTACAATCTAATTGATGTAACATTAATTTCAAATCAATAAAATAATCTATTCTGATTCAACGAATGTATTTTTCCATTCACATGTCGGCTACTTCATACACGAAGTTCCCATTGATGTTAAAATTGGACAAATTGCTTCGGTTTTATTGTCTCGATCGATCTTGGATAGCGATAATATAACAGTGATTTATAAGAGTCGTTTGCCATTATCTGAAAAAACTATCGTCGCTAAAGATCGGTCCCGTTTCCGTTTCCCACATTTCTTTATTTCGCTCGGAGAGACGTTTTCGGTTTTGCAATCGGTTTTCGAATCGGTTCATTTCACTTTTGAGGAAATCACATGTGTGCATTTGCACGAGCTCGCTCGAAATGCTAGCCTTGAATTTAGAAAGGGATATTTTCAGGCCGTATCCGGAATAAAACACCTACCGTTTGGATTTGCATTGCATCTGTAATTAACGAATATTACTTGTATTTTTTTGTTATAATTAATAGGTATTATTTACGTTCGGTTATATTCGGTAGGAGGTTCAAAGTTTGTTTTTTCGTTTGTTCGATAATTGTGTATCAAATCAGAGATTTGTTAAATTATATTGCAAACTATACATCAGTATTCTAAATATTTGATTGAAAATCGTGTCGGATATTTTTTTATTCAAATCTATTACATTCGTGTTATAAATTGATTTATGTATTCGTCAGTGTTAATTTATAACTTCTGAAACAAGGTTCGTTGACTGAAAAAAAAAACTTGCAAATGGTAGCAAAATCAACTAGGTAACATGACTTCAACTAAAAAATGTAAATATGTACAAAATTATTTCTGATTTTTAAAACTTCAAGATATGTATCGCAACTATAAATTAATCTAATTGTAAAATAATGAAAAATTCATAGTCAAGGATAAGATTTTGGAAATGGAAGGTAAATTCAAGATCGTTAGACATCATTCAATATACTTTTGAATTTATATAATTGTTAGATAAATAGCATTCAATCAATGAAGATATTCAAAATAATATCTCGCTATAATATTACGACACTATTGCACAAGCTCATTGAAATATCAACGGTGCAAGCGTGAACGAGACATGTTCATCGAACAACATTATTTACGCATTGAAACAAACACATAAACACCATAAAATCGTTCCAACGTCAAAACCGCACCTCAACGCGCCAAAATCCACCGATCCAGGCGACACACAAAACCTCCATATGCAAATCGAGCCACACAACTCACCTAAACCGAAAAACGCATTGCACACCATCAATTTAACAATTCGCGCAATTTACTAGAACCATTGTACGACACGGTTTGCCCCTTAGACGCCATCCACAGGCCCATGGCGGGAAAATCGCGACTTTCGACCGTCGGCAATATGGCGACGTGAAAATGCGAACCTTCGGATTTCGCGTGTAGAGATCTAGATTCGCGTCGTGAGTTTTCAATACAAAAGTTGTTAGCCTTGGACGGCGGCCCACGCTGCCAAAAGTTCAAAAGCTGGATCGTCGTTTGTTGTGTGTGTGTGTGTGTGTTTTTTTAGTGTCGCCATTTGAAAATCGCAACCTGACTGCGAAAGTTGCTGAAATTTTTTCTAAAGTCGTCGATGACTTCATGTTGAATGAAGATGCTAAACTTGTTTCGTTTTGTTTATTATTAGTGGTATATTTAATTGTATCGTTTTCATCGGATTGAGAGGTAATTAAGTTTTGTATACTTATTGTTGAATTGGAAAATTTGGTTATCATTTTGTTGTTTTTTTTTATATTGTCGTCATCGTTTTTATTTTTATTTTTTTGATATTTTTTTTTACCTATTCATCGATGAGTTGACGGAATAAATAAACATTTTCATTGATCACCCTATTGTTTATATACATTTCAAATGAGGTCATCTAAATCCTTGTTTTGTTTTCACTTTATTCGAAGTTGAATCATCATTAATTTTATAATTTGAATTCGCCTGAAAAAAACATGCCATATTATTCTTAAATCATCGTTTTTTTTTAAAGATGATCATCGACATAATTAATAACCCATATTTTCGTCTTAAAGAAATCTATTATAAATTTTTTAACAATTGCTTTATTTATGTTTAATAGCAATACTTGACTCAGTAACAAATTCATACAGAAAATCGTTTGTTTTGATATTTTTTATAATAGTTTTGTTATTACCTTTAAAAGGGGGTCACCTCGATCCTTATTCCATTACTTGAGTCGCAACTTCGTAAATGATCTAATGCAGTGATGCAATTATATGCATGTATCATAAAACGTTTTTTTCGCAATGGTTCAATATTCATTTGCCACACAAGCAGACAAATTTACAAAAGAAAAAAAAAATGTTTACGACTAGTACGTCTAATTTAGTGAGCTGCTGAACTTTAGACGAACGAATATACATATCAGCGAAAATATCTAGGTGAAAAGCACAAATGCATTATTCTCCCACTGCCTACGCCGGTTTCGATATAGTAACATGTGATTTACATGATTCGAATTCTCAAATGTCGCTATTATTAGTTCTGTTCAACATTGAATTTAAAATCCAAGTACAAACACACATCGATCGAAAATAAATCTTATACGTAATAGCAATTGTATCGATCGCAACATAAACTTATCGATACGATATCATTCTCCTCGTCGCATCGGTTTCTCATGAAAATACAATATAAAATTATGTGATTTGAAACAATATCTAAAGATAGTAAAGATATTAGTAGTTAGTAGATATTAGTAAAGGATTAGTAAACTAATCCTCATCAAGATAAATCAACACGCACATCCAACAATCATTGAACCGCATCTCCGACACCACAAAAACGCGACAATCCCACAAAATTAGAACAATACGAAAATCTCACACCAATCATTCGAATCGTCATCACGGAAATGCGGAAAAATTGCGTCGATCCACTTCTGAGTTGGTTATTAACGACGTTGCAAGACTACCGCGTGTGTCACCGTTAGTCGAGACATCCATGTTTATCTGCACAAGATGGCGAGAAGTCCAACTTTTTGTTCGGAGGCTTCGATGCCATCCAGTCGAGACCGTTCTACGGTGAAACTGAATCGAGTGCACTCACCTCCCGATTCGTTTGAATGATTTCTGAGAAGATGGAGTGGGCTTGGAATGATGTGAATTTGTGTAAGGTGTTTGTTGTGTGTGGTAATTAACCACACATACATATTTTTCATCAACCAATTAGTTGATGAAAAATTACGTGAGTTTTCATGTGAATTTTCGATATGGAACGGTATTTATATGTGAAGTTGTTTTTCGATAGAGATTAATATTTATCTTGTTCGAATATTAAAATTAAGTTTTTGCATTTTTTTTTGTAAATAATTCCGCACAGTCTAGCTGCTATGTAAAATTGCATACGTGTTAAAATTTTCAAAATACTCAATACCAGAAAAACTAGACTAAAACAGCATACGAAAATAGATCCATATATTAAAGCGATGAATATGATAATGAAATTTATATCAAATTCACATTCAGAACGAAACACTTATATTATTTATATTTGTTTTCTTAAAAATGTATATATTATTCATCAATTTAAATTAAATAATTTTATTTAGAGATAAAACAATATCGTTTTGTACTTAAAACACGAATCGACCATAAACTTCGAAGTGAAACTGCATAAATTGGGAGACGTCAACGCTAACAGCACCCACATCTGAATCTGAAAGGCAACGTGAAAGTGGCTCGAAACCGGAGAAAGATACCATTCCGAAGGTCCAGGTTTGAATTTCAAACCTCTAATCTTCGTGCGAACAATATGTCTGTACACTAACGAAGACGTTACCATTTTTCCTATTGTGCCACCGGGTTGTTGCGCAACTCTCGTTATCCGGCAAAAATGTTTCCGGTAAAAGTCGATGCAGATGCAATTTCAATATG
>JAOXNN020000068.1:467819-480514 GCA_028571205.2 Hydropsyche betteni | reverse complement strand
ACCGGGTTGTTGCGCAACTCTCGTTATCCGGCAAAAATGTTTCCGGTAAAAGTCGATGCAGATGCAATTTCAATATGGGCATGGTAAACGAAGACGAGTTGGAAAAATTATTTGTATATAAAAAGAGATGTCGGCGACGGCAACAATAAACGCGATTTTCTCAGTTCATCACGAAAATTTCACTATTCATTATTATATTATCGAATTCAATTTTTTCGGGTTATTCCACTCGTTATTCCAATTATTACTTTCTACGCGGCGATTATATTGTTCTCAGCGTGTATCGAAAATTGTATAATACCAATATAATGCGACGCTCGAAATTTTTTATTTAATTTATTGCGTGCGATTGTACAAGGTGTATTGTTAAAATAATTATACGACGTTGAATTTCATTGAATAATTTCGCTCCGGGTTTGACGTTTAGCTGCTCGTTGATGTCTTTTATATCTCGAAAATATCATGTTTAAGTTTTTTAATTATTTTCTTGTTTTTGTCATTTCTGGTATATAAATTTTATATTATGTCATTTATGGATAAGTTTTGAAAATATAAATCATTAAAAAAGCATTTTTATTTGAAAAACGAGTAATCATATAATATACAAAAATTGAATAGGAATTTCGAAATATTTTTACTAAACATTTAGTTTAATTTACAAATATGAATATAAACTGCAATTATGTAAATTGGATTACACACAATTCTAATGCGTAATAAAAGCCGTAGCGTATGCGTTCCACACGCAATGAATAGCATACATATATTTTAAACAATTAATTACAACTACACCTAAATAGGGGAATCAACCTGATCGCACTTGATGACTAACAACATGACACATTAAAATTTTAATCATTTCACATTTGTACTATTGAATCAAAATTATCAATTCGTACGATCACGAAAATCAATTTCGAAACACGCGAACAACATCCAATATCGATTGCATTGCGGTTTGCCATAACCATACTCCTGATCTGCACCTTCTAAAGTTTCACGCGATCTTTATTCAAAAATATTTATTTAAACAACGATTTAACAGTACTGAGTAATAGAGACTATTTAGGCCACGATGTACTTAATCTGACATATAATTGAAATATCCTCTAATTTTGTCAATGTGAGTACTTTCTAAAGGAGAGTTAAACCAATTATATTTAAAAGTTTATATTCAGTGGATTCAATTGAAATTTATACTTTCAAATTAGACTAAATATGGATATAATATAAATGTGGATCGTTGATACTTATCAACGGTTTTCATTCAATTATTTTTTAAATATTTTTTTAAATTTTAAAAAATCAAACTTACCGAGTCCCCATTTAAAATCAGCGAACAAAATCAACAATTCAAACAGAAATCGAAACAGACCAATTAACGCACCTCTCGAGGACGCACTTGTCGATGGCCATCGTTGTTGTTGCTACCACAACGTTGTTGTTGTTTCGGCGCTATCCGGTTGCACAACGGCTCTCCGTGAATAATGAAAGTTTCCACCGGGCTTTGGGCGTCTTTTTTTGTTTTAGCGCCAATTTGAATATGATTTAGAAACGTGCGCCCATAGCCGTCTCGCCCTGATTAACGCACCGTTTTTTGAACGGTGACGAGCGCCAACTTTTAAAATGTTGTTTGCGTGTGTTTTCGGAAATGGTGCTGCTTTTTAAATATAATATTTACCGAACTGTGGTGATGTGATCTGGGTATTAATAGAGTGAGTTTTGTCGGGCAAATATGTTAAGAGGTTAGTTTAGTGAAGTGTTATTTTTTTTTAAAAAAATGTTTGTTTATTTTAATAAATGGGTCAATTTCAAACGTATGTATTATATTATAAAAAAATCAAGTTTAAAATTAACTTTTACTTTTTTTTACAATTCTATATTTCATAGCAATATCTTGTTTTACAATGTTATTTTATAGTCAATAAGATAATTTGTAATTGAAATCTTCAAGGTATTGACGTAGTAATTATATAGTTAACATTTCAGCTTTATTATCCAAATGACATTCATGTGTATCTTACTTATTTCATGAACATGAATTTCAGGTAACTAATTGAACGGTTTTAATTTATTCGAAAAATAACATGTTCCTTACACGAAACAATAATATGAAATTCGTGTAACAGTGAAGTCGTCGAACAGTTACTGAAAGTCACGAAATAAAATCTTTTATCCGAATCGTATACAATGAAGACTTTAGTATAATGGACGCATTCGGCAGAAATTTTTCTTCAAAACGTCGCGAAAACGAAACTCTTTCTTTCTACTTTATTTTCACAACGAAAGTCATGCACCATTTTCGTGTTTCACAATAAAAAAAAATACTTTTATAAATGTGAAAGGAGAAGTGGACGCACACTATTACCGCACTATGTGCACAACATTTTCATGGGACTTTATTGCTGAAACATAATATGTTGCTACAAAGAAGTTCTCTGTTGATATAAAGGTATTTAAATCGCATAATAAATTTTATCTATCATCAATTGCACAAATCGATTCGTGTATATATGGTATAATTATTTCATTATTGGATTTTTTTTCTGATAAATGAATTTTCATGATCTGAGAAACAATCGATGCTCGACCTTTATTTTTAATTCATAGCGTTGAAAGAATAATGTATTGTTCTATAAATATTTATGTTTGTTTTTAATACAGGTCTAATAGTTTCAGTACGATTTGAACATTAGTATTATAGTGAAATATTCTGTTTCATTCTTGTTAAGGAATGAAAATAAATGCTTCTATTTAGTCCTTATTGATATGTAAATTCGATTGTAGTACTTATAATAGATAAATGGAAACAAATATGCTAGCTATGCGGTCTGTTTTTTTTTTAAAGAATATATCATACAAGTGCAACCCTTTTCATTCCATTTTATCTATCGTACCCATACGTTCAATGTGAGTTCTTTTCATAAAATAAACCAGAAGTTTTCAACTCATGGAATAAAATTTAAATATTCACTCTTGTCAAATATAATATTAATATTGATTTCAAAATAATTTTTTTCCGATTTTTTTTTGATACATATGATATAACAATTTTCATTTCGATTCTTCGTCTAATATATTTCAAATCTAAAAAATACCCTAAGAAACCCTGCTGAAACCACAATACAGAACTCGGTCCTTTATTTTTATGCATCATCAGTACGAATACCTTACATCCTCGTGACCGAACGAACTCGAGCTTTGTATAAAAACGGACGTCACCTTCGGAATCAGTCCCGAAATAAACAGTGTGAAAAAAGAAGATTAACGACATAATGCGACCACAACGACAATATGGTCTTTCTTGTGTAGCCTTCTTCGAGTCCTAGAGAGAGAGACATGACCGTTTCACAAAAGCGTTCGCCTTCCTCGCTTACTCTGAGGTTGTATTTGAATGAGTTCTTGACGAGAATTTCTCGTTTTTCTACTCTTTTTATGTTTCGTAATTAATCTGATTTATTATTTAACGAAAAAATTAATTATAGGTGGTGTTAATTAATTATCTATTATTCACTGATAAAAGAAATTTATGCGTCAATATATTTTGATGTTAATAGCGACATCTCACATCTTCGAAATATAATTGGCAATTTGAAGAAAAAACGTATATATTATAACTTTTTTTATTATAAAAAGAACGTCAATTATTAACGACGATATGGTTCTATTGCTTCTCAAAATCATTTGAAATTATACAACGAAATATAATATTGAAATTATCGATTTGTTTTACTGCTAATAAACGATCGAAATTATTATATGTGAAAAGCCTTTTTGTTTTATGTGTAAATTGCATTAAATCGATAGCAATAAACAATCTCTCAGTTTTATTATTGTAAAATAAATATGGTTTAAGGTTCTCGTATAAATCCTTATACAATAGTTTGAACTATTTAAAACCTATTTAAATTTTATGACAAAAAATAACACTACCCTATTGAAATATTTATTTTTAATACAATAAAATTTACACATTAACCTCAATACCATTTGCGCTTTGATATTGTTTTAATTAGTATTACTACATAAACATTCAAATGAAAATATATAAAATATACTCGAGAATTCTCGTCTCGTCACAAATCGAATCCATCATAAAATGGACCCTCTAAAGCGGACAAAGAACGCACGATTTTCTACGACCGGTTGCGCCATGTATGATGAACAATATTTCAACAGTTGAAACTTTAACACACACACAATATCATACTATTTTTATAAATAGTACACGTACGCAATTCCGTGAGTTTCTTAAAAAAATATGTTACGAATTGACCGATCGTTGTATCGTGTTATATGTGCGACGTGAAATATAACTATAAGTCGATTTACGTCACTCGTCCATGACATTTACGTTAGATTTTCCTCTGGCTGATGATTTTCTTCTCGATTGAAATGTTTTTGCTTTTTATGTTACTGCTAATGTCAGTGATTCTTCGAATTATGATTGTTTATGGTTCAGAAAATATATTAGGAAAAAATTTCGATTGTGCATACAAGGAAAATCTGA
This sequence comes from Hydropsyche betteni, assembly GCA_028571205.2. Classification (NCBI taxonomy): domain Eukaryota; kingdom Metazoa; phylum Arthropoda; class Insecta; order Trichoptera; family Hydropsychidae; genus Hydropsyche; species Hydropsyche betteni. The sequence goes on along the minus strand of JAOXNN020000068.1, from coordinate 476,004 downwards.
AATTTATTTTCATGTATTCTTTTATAATATTTTTGTTAATGGACAAGAATAACGTTTATTTTTTAAATCATAATTACAAGAAAACACATTAACTCACATCATCATTAGAGTGCTAATTAAACAACAAATAACCTTTATGTTAAGCTGTGAAAGTTTTTTAAAGTCCTCCCGATTTCGAATTTATCTAGATCAAATCATTTCAACCGTTCACAATAGCATGCGATTAATATAATTGCATTTTTTTTTATATTTGAAAATATCTTTTATCACTAGGAAAGATGTTACTTTCGTAACAGATCGAGGTCGTTTTGAAGGATACCTATGAAACTTGCATGTCATCCATTATATTTATCGTAAATTTATAAAGCATTCATTCGTTGTTATCGTGATCAGTTCAACTTTATTTCAATGTCCAATTAAAAAAAAGGATAATAAAACCTCTCAGACGAAACGGTAATCATTCTTGCACAACTCGACTTAAAATTTTTACCGAACAGCGCTTTCCGAACTGTAAAATTTTTCCTCTGCAAAGTCAAAGCGTGATTTAAAATAACGTTTAACGACCACTGTTAAAAACGAATCCGTTCAATTATCACATATTCATTATTCATATGAAAATAAACGCTGAAACGCGATAATTATTTTCACGGAATGGTGGAATAAATAATAAAAATGCACTTTCACACGCGGCTAGGTACACAAGCCGTTTCAGAATCGAATATTTTTTTTTGTTCGAATGAAAATATAACGTGTTGCATATATGGAAATATTCGTGAATGTTCACGTGTCCGTATCACTTTCGTTATTGCGGCGAACGTTCCGAAAACTATCGCGCAGTGTTTCTTAATCTTTTGGCTTAATTTAATTGAGTTTTATGTTGATTTAGTCTGATAAACATATTGAGAAATGCAGTAAATGTTTTGAGTTGAAAATTTATTATGATTGTTGAATCGAAGTCATTGAAGTGACCTTTGAGTCTTATGTGAGTTCTTTAAGATTTTTTTTTTGATGTTTATTATATTATATAAATAAATTTCGTTAATGGTTTATATAGTACCTACTTGTTCCAAAAAATTAGCAACATGTATATATTCATCAGTTGAATATTTGAGCTGAAATTATTTGGCAAGGGATAATTCCAGCATACAACTTCTAGTAAGTTATCTTTTGTCAAATTTGCCTCACATTGAATCAATATATATATTTTTAAATTACAACATATGATTCTTTACAATCAATTAAACAAACAAAGCACACATTTTTCAAAATTTAAGAAACACTGAATCACGTTACATTTACTTTTCACAGAACGATTCGAGTGTTACGTTTTTCCGCGTTTTTGACACGTTCAAGCCGAACGATTTCGAAATCTCATAACGTTTTGAGTTTCGTCGAAAATTGAAAAACAGACAAATCACGAGTTCAACGAATTACTGATAATATTAATCTTCGAACACTCTACAGGTTCAATGTCACCATTATCGAAATAGGACGTAATTTCGGTGAACGTGTCGCTTTTGGTCAACGGGGTCACGCTTACGTGTAGATTTGTTTTTAATCGTTCAATATAATGCTTTTTAGCATAAATTAATATTAATAATTGATTTTATTTATTCGAAATGCGAGCTCTGCTGTCGTTTGCGGATGTTTGCTCAGTTGTATGAAGCGAGACGAATTAATTAAATTTATAAAGTTGCTTAATTATTCATTAAGACCGTTGTAAATTGCTTGTTTTGGAGATAATCATTTTTTCGGATATTGAAAATTATTAAATTTCATATTCATAATAAGTCTTTCTTTCAAAATTTGTATTATATTTTTAATCTACAACTCATAATTTATATTGAAAATTTATTTAATGAATAATGAATGAATTGGATGTTTTTTATGCTTTTGAATCATGATTCTTTTTCTAATATAAAAATAAATGATAAAAATATGTAAAACAGTAAAAATGAATATCATCTGAATATTGATCAAACAAAAAATCTCATGTTAAAATCGTCGAAATTAAATTTTTTCCACATCGAGTCCAACAAATCAATTTAACCCACTCGACCCATCAACTCCATATAAACCACCGACACCAAAAGCCAATCGATCTTTTCGGAAAACCGCGGCAGCCTCCACTCGACTTCCCGTCGGCAAATCCGCCATTTAACACGCATAGAAACTCCGACACAATGAACCGGCGAAATGAAAAAAAAAAGCCCCGAACAACGATGAAAAGGAGTTCTTCACGCTTTGTCGGCCGCAGGTTTTACGTAAGAATGCAAATTGTCTGCGAACGGAAACCGGCCGAATGGCGAAAATCCAGTGGAAAACCTCTGCGAAAAACCGATATCGGAGATTTGGACCGATAGCGGCCGCTTTCACGAGACCGCTTTTATTGTGTATTATTATGTTTATTATATATTATATTGTCGGTGTTATGTGTGTGTGGATGGCGTCGTTATTATTTATCGCGGCCATTAAGTTTTGGAGTAACGGAGTGTTCGCATGCGTTAAAATTGTAAAACAATATCATGGGAATTTGCATTATATCGTGCGTGTGCTCTGTGTCAAAGTTTGTTATCGCCGATTTGAACGGTATAAATAATGTTAATTTTTCTGAACGTTTTTCATTGAATTATGATAAATTTATAATGTTATTGACGAGTTGAATGATTTACTTGTACTTTAGACCGAAAAATATAATTATGATTTGTTTCGAAGTCATCGAAGGCATTTTAAATTTCGTTTAGATTGGAAAAAATTTTCTGGCGAAGAAATGAATCTAGATTAAAAAAAAGATGATCGGTTGCAGAATAAATAGTCTCATGTTTTGAATTTTTAATCCGTTTTTTTAAAAAAAAGGGGCCTTGTGTTGTCATGAAACAATATTTATTCACTTTTCTTTTGTTAGTCAGCTGTCTTCAGATAACTAACTTTGAGGTATGCTGATAGTCTTCGAATATTTTTTTAAGGAAACCAAGGGGCTCATTTTCGGGGTTGAAATTACCTGTATTAAATTTTACAATCCAACTGTTAACACTTTTTTGTGATTTGTGATATTTTCTCCAAAAGCCAAATTGATGGTTTTTGTGGCTTTTGTTGTGTTGAGTTTAGACTTGAACTCACACAAAAAATTACACGCAAATTTCTTATCGACAACATACCGATTAGGGGGAAAAAAAATTCCCATGTCAATCAACAAATAAAAAATAAAAATAACATAATTATCTCCTAATATTAAAGATAAAGAAATTTTTTACTATTCAAGTCTTGTTCCCAGGACGATCTGCTATTGACCGAGCTAATTTCCATCTTTTCAAACATCACAACGTAGTACATCCAAATAATACTTTCGAGTGAACATTTATTATGTAAAATATAATAAAAAAGTACAATCAATCAAATACTGACAACTTTATCTATGTATGTAATCTTTTATAATTCCTTTTCAAGTTGATTAACTTTTTTCATGATCCATTGCATTTTTTCAATTTATGATCAATAAATCTCCAATCATTTCTATAACATGAAAAGAGTTTTGAAAAAGAGATGTGTCATCGAGTATATAATAATATAAAGCAATAATGAATTATGTCATATTCGTACATTCATCACTGAACAGATTTATATCTATTCGACGTTTCTATTCTAAAAAAGTGGGTTAAAGGTTGTTCACCAGATGCACAGCTTTTATGTTGATATTTATGTCTCACGTGTGTAACTGTGAATTTTAATGTTCCGCTTGTCTCTTTTACAGATCGAGGAAGATGCTCACGTGAATAGAAAATTTGATGACGGCGTGCGTTCACAAAGTGGAAAATGACTTCGGAAAGAAGCATACCGCATCTGAGGGACATCTTCGGATTAGGGAGCCAGCCGTTCCAGCACTCGGGTTACAGTGAAATCGGAGGTTACAATAGTCAGAAGAACATCGAGAGCTTCGATGGAGTCAATGAAAATAAGAAGTCGTCAAAGAAGAGTGGGAAGAAGTCTAAAAGCAAGGATAATTATAAAACTTTGACCAGCGGAGATGTTAAGACACTAGAAAGACATCTCAGCATGAAGAAGACTATTCGCAAGAAGATCATGAGAGACTTGTCGCAGGCTTTTGTTGAAGATCCTAATGAATTCAAGATTGAAGATTCTACTCCTGAACAGTTGAAGGCTGAATTGAGTGCTGAAGCTATGAAATTTGGGGAGAAGCACAATAGAAAGAGCGGGGGTGATTCTAATTTTTTGGATATGTTGAGGGGAGATTCTAAGGCGACTAAGGCTAAAGATGATTGCGAATATAACGCTTTGAGTAGGAGCGACGATCAGGATGAGGCTGCAGGTGCTCAAGGAGTCGGTGAAAAAACTAGTTTCTGGAGAAGATTCACAATGAAAAACAAGAATAAAAGATGAACTTAAAAACGCACCAAACTAGGTCTTTCGAAAGATTATGTCATATATTCGAAAACAAAATGTGTTGAAAACCTTTTCAGATTCTTAAAATTCACTATATTGAATATTTAAAATTTTATAGATATAGCAGATCGAATTCGAAAAGTTTTCTATCAAATTGAATGTTGTTTTCCTAAATGTGACACGATCTGAAAGAATTTGAAAATGTTATAACCTGTATATTGCAAATTTAGACAAAAAGACTCAACGACCTTTGTACGTAATGATGGTGTACTAGTTTTTAATTTGCCAAATAGTAATATTTCCTAAATATTATATTTAAGTGTGCGGCGATATTATGTAACATGTATTATAGTTGCGCAAACACAATATGTGATAAATTAATTATAATTATTCTTTGTTCTGAATGAGTATATGCTTTTTATTCCAAATAAGTATATCACACATATCTGACTGTTATTGCTATTAAATTACCTGGTAGAAAATGTATCAGGTACATATGTTGTGCATGATGTATGTATGTGAAGCAAATAGAAATAAATGTTATAATATGTCCTACATTCCTGTTTTAATAAACAATTTTGCTACATGGAAGATATCTAAATCCATAAAACATTAATTGAAATATGTTAAAAACGACTGTTCGTAAATTAAAGATATTCAAAGTAACAAAATTTCAAAATACAACGGTCTAAAATTATCTAATGCATTGAATTTTTTAGATGAATAAAAAAACTTTGACTTTTGAATAAAAATTCAAAAGTCATTTGTATAATTGCACGTTTCTAAAGTATTCTCGATACAAATTGGAGTTTTTGTTAAAAAATAATAATGTGGCAACATAAGGAGCCATTTGAACTCAGATTTAGAACTATATGGTCAAGATCAAGTGAAAAAAGAGGCAATGCAACGATCTGAAAACGAGTTTTATAAAAACACAGTTATTTATCCGGCACGGTGTGAGCTGTTGCCAATTCTGCGAAACTAGTTTCTAAACTACCTTATATTTGATACATTAGCAAATGTTTATTGATCATTTCGGAAGGTTATAGTGACCAGAATGAATACGAATTATTACAGGTTAAATGTTTTATCACATTATAAAATTGATGATGATTTACATGAAATGGATTATTTGTGTTTAATATAAAAGTTTTGACAAATCGAAGAAGCGGAAAACTGTTAAATAAATACATATGTAGTAAGTAAATATCGAAATCATGAAATTATTATTATTATTTATTTAATTTGCAGGGTGGTTCATCAAATATTATATATTGACAAATAAGGAAATATTTTCAAGTAAATTTTCCTCTTCAAGCCTTTACACATTATAAAATTAGCACTTGTTAAACGACTAAAAAAGTCACGATAAAGATAAGTACTTGTACGTTTACCATTTATGTAAATAGACCAGTGAAATATTGTAATTTCCTTTGTGCATAAAATCAAACATGAATAATGACATAAAAAAGGTATTAAAAGCGTTATATTATAGTTTCGATAAAAAATAATATTATAATAAGTGTAATATAAAAATATACAATCGGTGATTTTAATAATTTGCGAATTAGCGAGCAGTAAAAAATTCATATTTAATCTATAAAGAAATAAAGAAACAAAAACTTCATACGCTCGAAAAATAAATAAATCATTACTAAAATTTGCGGTATCGCATTGCGTGGACTTATCCGGTTACCCTAAAATTTATTATGAAAATTCTTTACTAAAAAAATTTTCACGCAATTTTCACAACCCTCTCGCTTAAAACAAATATTAATTCTCGACGCAATTACCCGAGACATTACTAGGAAAAAAGCAAAATGACATTCAAAATTACAAATTCACCATTCTCGACAATTATACAAATCGTCAACGTTTGATACGCTCAGCACTATCACAGCGAAAATTGCAGAGTGCGCTTATGCGACAACCCAAACCCCCAACCGTCCATCGAAAACCACCCTCCCAAGCCTCCATCATTAAAAAATGAATGTATGTGTGTGTTTTTGTTAGTTATGCATGCCTTTATCGCTTATCAGATCAAAATGAAATTTTGTCAAGATGTTGGTTGCGCACCCGAAAAGGTTCCTGTATCATTAAAATTATTTCACAACTCGATCTGACGCTATTTTAATATGAAAAGAAAATTTCAGCACAAGCGCGACGCCGGCGCTGCGTATTGATTGTGAAAATAATTACAAACGTTATATTGGAGTGTGCAGAACACATATTTGAATCGGTTCACCTTATACACATCCTATCATTCAAGAAAACAACGTAAAATCACTTCAGTTATCATTTCACAAGATAAATACTGAAAAGTGATCACCTACGTCATGGTCTGAAATGCCGGAGACAGTAAAAATCGGGCCAGTTCAACTAAAAAAACGGAGACAAAAATTACTGCAAGCAAAAGAGATAACTGGACAACGACAGACACGACTTCAGACCTTGAGAGAGACAGCCAGTACACCACAGAGTTCCGAGAACAAGTCATCAGTATACAATAAAAAAAATAACAAAACCATCAATAAAGTAAACTATATCGTTCAAATGCATTCAAATTTAATTTTTTTCAGGTGTACAAGTAGTCCTCGACTGACGACGGAGATGGAACCCTGAACCTCGCTCGGAAGTCGAATTTGTATTTTTTTTTCGGTAGTCACTTACTTTTATTAATACAATAATGAAATAATAAACAAATAACATTTAAAAATCTTTAACTGTTTGGGTCGATCATTTCAAATTTTTGTATTCCTTGATTAATTAAATTAAAAGCAATAGGACATTTCTTTCAATACGATTTTTTTTTTGACAGTTCTACATTTCTCCTTAGTTATTTCTCACACCCGCTTGAGATTTATCATTCAATTTAAAAAAAATTATATATTGTTTTCGGTCGTAAGTCGAACCGTCGTAATTCGAGGACGTCCACAAAAAAGGCCGCGTGGCAGATGCGCAGACAAAATACGAAAGATGTGTGTTGTCGCATGGACGAGAGTGGCTCAGGATAGAAACGAATGTAAAAGGATTAACATGCCTTACATCGCTTTGAATATCGGTGGCTTTTTACTTTTGCTCGGTATCCTCGCATTCTTTTCGCCGACGTTATTCGCACAAAACGGTGAACCGTTTGCCAAAACATCGCTCATACCAGCAGGTGTCGGGTTATTAATCGAGTTGTGTGGCGTGTTTTCTTTAGCCCGGCCATATTTACGCAAACATCTCATGCACTTGGCAGCAATGGTGGGATTGATTGGGTTCATCGGTGGTTTTGTTCCAGCATTTCGTGCAGGATTTGATTTCTCGAAGGCTGCTGTCATTGTTGGATTGCTGATGTCAATTTTGTGTGCCGTTTTTGTATTCTTGTGTGTTCGTTCGTTTATCGCGGCTCGGAAAGCTCGACTGAGTGCAGGACTTTAACAATGTCTTGGTTATGGCGAGGGCCATCGTGGTTAATTGCCAATGCCATGATTGGCTGTGTGAAGCTTTATCAATATTTGATTTCGCCATTGATTCCGAAAGACATGTGCCGATTCGAACCCACATGCAGTCATTACTTTATCATGGCGGTGCAGAAGCACGGCCCAATCATCGGAGCGGCAAAAGGCGTTTGGCGAGTATGCCGATGTAATCCTCTCGGCGGCCATGGCGTCGATTTGCCATGAGTGAGCAAAGATAATTTTCGTATACACGTAATCTGAAAACAAAAACTATCAATTTTACGTCTTTGGTTTTTTCTTTTTCTTGACAGTATCCGGATCAGGAAACAAGATTTCGATGG
>JAOXNN020000068.1:438510-467719 GCA_028571205.2 Hydropsyche betteni | reverse complement strand
TTGATTTCCTTCGGAGTGCCGCTCAGAGTTGGGTTGCAGAATACGTAGTAGAGCTTCAAGGTGGTAAATTTAAGAGGCCGCCGAACGGTCCTTGCACAACGGCTGGTTTCGAGTTCTATGGCGTCGCGCGGACGTTTCCTGTTTGGCTCGTTTCGGTCGTGTGTTTGTGTTCGTTTCGAATTGTTGCGTTTTAGATTGCGTATTATATATATATGTATGATATATATGGGTCTTTTCAGATTTGATGGTGAACTCTGAACCATTATGTCACAAATGCGAAGGCTCGTCAGGGCCGATGTGCGGCGTGCTCTGTTTTCCGGTTTTTTTTTTTTTCGATCGGTCTGGTTTTAAATGATTTTTTATGATATGTAATCAATTACGTATTTCCGCGTATTGCTTCGAAGTAGTTTTAGGAAATTTCGTCGATTTTTCGAATTAGTTTTTACTATGATTTGCGAAAAAGGTCGTGTTCAATTTGATGCGGCATTTTATCTATTTTTATCTATAGAAAATTGAAAATGATAATTGTTCGTTATAATATTGATTTTTTGTTTTGGTACATCAATCAAATCTATTTGATTAGATCACTGATACAATCTTGCCAAACGCATAATTTTAATTGAAATATTTTTTGTGATTGCTTAATTACAGTATATCCCCTTATAGCATCACCCCCCCTATATCGTTCAAATGCATTCAAATTCAAATTTTTTCCAAATGCATTCAAAACAAGCAGTTAACACATAAAAATGTCTAAAAAAAAACAAAATTGAAAAACCTTAACCCCCTATAACGTGGAATTTATCTTGACGTTATAGGGGGGGTTACTTTAGCATTTTGTAATAAAACTTACTTGCAATATTTGATGGTTTTTCATCTTTCTTTTTCAACAAATATGTAAATAATCAAGTGTCAATTACGTCTGACCTTATTCACGATTCATTCCTAATAGACTACATTAACGCTTTACCATGCGAAGGCCACATTTCGTCTTGTCACTTTGATCATCGATGATTTACTTTTAAACATTTATTACTTTTATGATACACCCTGTAATGTGAACGAACGAGTCAGTTTTTATCTCAAATACGTATTTATTTAATAACAAATGCACTAGACGAGCTAAATATCAATATACAAAATGATGGTTATTGATTTTTCCCATTTATTTACGATGATTGCTTACTTTATTTTAAAAAAAAAAATGACAATTATATTATATACAGGTCTTTGAACAAACGTCGACCGGAGAAATTAAAACCTGAAGATCAAGTTCAATACATGATAGTAGAAAAATCTCGCAAAGGACCCAAACCGCAAGTCGACGCTAAATTCTTTCGACAATTGAGAGCCCTGTTAAAAATTATGGTGCCAGGTTTCTGGTCGAAAGAGAGCGGATTCATGTTTTTGGTCGCCGGTTCTTTGATTGCACGTACATTGTGCGATCTATGGATGATACAAAATGGAACATTGGTCGAGAGGTAAATTCACGTCTGTTTCTTGAAATTTCAAAATCATCACATTATATTGACGGAGAAATATTTGACTATTTCAGTGCGATCATAAACAAAAATAGACCTTTATTTATTAAACGGTTATTGAAATTCTTTTATGCGATGCCTATTGTGAGTATTGTTGTTTTTTCCTTTTGATATTTATGAAATGTTTTTATTGGTTCTTTGATTGCGTTTTTCAGATATCTGTAGTGAATAATGTAATGAAATGGAGCATAGGAGAATTGAAATTACGATTAAGGACTAACATGACTCAAAATTTGTATGATCAATATCTTAAGTAAGTTATATTTTTTCATTTTATTATTGATTTGATTGCAATTTTAATGTGTGTATTTTTTATATATTTTAGAGGATTCACCTATTATAAAATGTCAAATTTGGATAATAGGATTTCTAATCCTGATCAACTTATGACTGCAGATATTGACAAATTTTGTGAAACTGTCACCGATTTTTATAGCAATATTTCGAAGCCCATTTTGGATATATTCATTTATGTTTATCGACTTACTGTCAATTTGGGAGGACAGGTGATAATTTTTATTTTATTCGTTAACTAAAAGTTCAATTTTTTAACGAAATTTTTTTTTTTTAATTCGCTACCTATGAATAAAATTAATTTTCTGAAATGAATAATTAAATTTCTTTTTTGTGCAATGTATGTTAATAATTTTCTTCATTGTTTCCTTCGTTGAGTATTTCGAATTGAAACTTTGAACACGGTATACCTTCATTTTAAAACAATGCCTTGTACTCATTTTTATTTCAGACTCCTGGCCTAATGATGTTATACTTATTCATATCTGGAATATTTTTGACAAATCTAAGGAAACCTACAGGTATTCATTAATTCTATTATATTTTGTAGTATTATGAAATATTTGTATTCCTAAATTGTGGTTTTATAGCTCGCATGACTGTAACTGAACAAAAATTAGAGGGTGAATTTAGATATATAAATTCTAGACTAATTACTAATTCAGAAGAAATAGCCTTTTATCATGTATGTTGAAGTTTTTTTTATTTCAAATTCTTCAGAGTTTTGATTTGTTTTAAGTTGAATTAAAAATTTTAGGGAAACAACAGAGAGAAATTGACATTATTAGCCAGTTTCAATAAACTCACAAAGCATTTACGCAAGTTTCTGGAGTTCAGGGTGTTTATGGGTGTTATTGATAATATTATTGCCAAATGTAAGTGAAATGAAAAAAATCTGTTAATATATTTAATTATGATTTGCTAATTTTTTTCTTTTCTATATAGATATTGCCACTGTTGTTGGTTTTTATGCCGTTTCAATGCCATTTTTTGTGGATGACCATCCGTTATTGTCCGATGATTCTAAAGGAAGTAGATTTAGGGTATGTACTTTTTGAGAATGTTAATTTTACTTTTTGTAAATAAATTATAAATGAAAAATTAATTATTATTTTAGCATTATTACACCTATGGACGTATGTTGGTCAAATTAGCTGAAGCTATTGGCCGTTTAGTATTAGCTGGTAGAGAACTCACTAAATTAGCTGGATTCACTTCTAGAGTTACTGAACTTATCGATGTTTTGAAAGATCTTAATCAAGGTCGCTATCAACGAACCATGGTTGATGGATCTTCATTTGGAAATGAAATAAAAGGTATGTTTTTGTCTTGAAATATTTAGTTGATTAGCATTCATTTTTAAAGTAAATATTTCATTTAATTTCAGATGAATTGCAAGTACCTTTGATACCTGGATCAGGAAAAATTATATTCCAAAACAATATAATTAAATTTGAACATGTTCCATTAGTAACTCCTAATGGGGATTTGTTGATAAAAGAATTGAACTTTGAAGTTTTGTATGTTTTTTTTTTCACATTTACTAATGTCACTATACAGCTAATATCTTATATTTTTCAATTTCATTAATTTGTTGTAGATCTGGCATGAACGTTTTGGTATGTGGACCGAACGGTTGCGGTAAATCCAGTCTATTCCGTATTTTAGGTGAATTGTGGCCTATGTTTGGAGGAACTTTAACAAAACCTCCCCATGGAAAACTTTTTTATATTCCACAAAGACCTTATATGACATTGGGCACACTAAGAGACCAGGTATTGTTCTCTCTATCAATACTTACTTTTCTATAATAATTTTTAAACATTTACTTTTTAGTACTGTATGTATTATAGAATTTTTTTTAATTTTGTCTACTCTTTTTTTGACTGAATTATGTGAAAAACTAAATTATATATTATATTATATATGCATTATTAGTTCTTGATATTTATCATAGTTTCATTTTCAATAGATCATCTATCCTCATACTCGTGTTGAAATGACACGCCGAGGTAGAAATGATGAGCAGCTTATGGAGTATATGGATCTTGTCCAATTGTCTTATTTAGTGTCGAGAGAAGGTGGGTGGGATGCTATCGCTGATTGGATGGATGTCCTTTCTGGAGGAGAGAAACAGAGAGTAGCGGTAAATGCACATATTTTAAAAATTGATTCTCATAGTAAATTTATGTATTGTTTTACGACACATCCCTTTTTGGTTTTAGATGGCACGATTGTTCTATCATGCTCCTCAGTTTGCTATTTTGGATGAATGTACAAGTGCTGTATCTGTAGACGTAGAAGGGTCTATGTATCAATATTGTAAAAAAGTAATCATCTCTGATTATTTTCTATTAGAATTAAATTAGATTATGATAAAAATTTAAAAAAAAATCTTGTTTTTAGGTGGGAATATCTCTTTTCACTGTTTCACATAGAAAATCCCTTTGGACGCATCACGACCACTTTTTGAAGATGGACGGAAGAGGCGATATTAAATTCGGTCCTATAGTAAATGGTACAGAAGAATTTGGTTCGTGATGGAATAACTTTTCCATACATACGTACATACATATTGTTTTGCTCAATATTTCATTTTTATAGTATTGAAAAGTTTTTTGAACAAATATATTTTATATGTATAGTACATTTCCTATTCCATTTGGATTTATTTTGTAAATGTTTTATACTGAAAATCTTTTAGATCCAATTAATAAAATTTTATGTGCAGCTTATTGTTAAAAGTATATATCTTTTTAATTGTAAATAAATGTTTTTATTTATGTCATCACTTCATAAGACAGGGTAAAAAATAAATATTTTGTATTAAAAAATGTGTAAGCATTCTATAAATTAAGATAAATTTTAATGATTTTTTTATGATTAACCATTAAAGAAAATATCTTTTTTTTTCGTCTTCAAAAATTAATCGTTGACATTTTAAAAATTTAATTGCGACTCAAAATTTGGTTCCAGATTATAAGAAAAAAAAAAAATTATTGCAAATTATGATTTGAGAATTTTTCCATACTTGGTTATATGAAATCAACATAAATTCGTATTTACTATGATTTAAGTTTATTGTTTGGTATGTTAAAGAGTAAGAACATGAAAAACATTTAATTATTTTAATTAATACTCAAAGTATACAAATTATTTGTGATGGTTTAACAATAATTATTTAAAAATACTGTAATTTTATTTTTTTACATAAAATTTTAAAATTGATGATGGATGATTATGGTGAATGCTGTGAGTGTTAGTGAAGAAAAATTGTTTTTAGAGAAAACGGTCCATAGCAGAAAACAAATATTTGACCATAAAACGTATTACTATCTCTTCAAAAAAATTACTGTTTGTAAATATTTGAAACTCTTTTTTAAAATTATAATAAACAAGTTCTGTCTTGACCTCATTCTTAGAGATTTTTTTATGTTCAATTATTACCAATATTCTTTACAAAGTTAAATTTGAAACGTACAGTAAGAATATTTGTGATCATAAGGTTACCATCAGTTAATTTATGATATGATTAAATATTTGCAAATTAGAGAAATCGAGGCATCGAGATATTCCAATTTTTTTTGTTGTATATAATACAAAAGGTAATGTTTTACTAATCAATAGAACGAATATTTTTGTGTGCATTACAATAAATTGTTTCCATAAATATACACAGTATATATGGTTTTTTTGAATGCATATATTAATTTAGAATGAAAGAATGTGATTTTTTTATGTGATTCTTTATTTATGTAAGTGTTATCGTTTTGGGAATTGCCACGTTTCCAAACTGAACGGGGAAACGGTGCTAGATTAATTGAATACGCAAGTTTTCGTATTTTTACTTTTTTATATCTGATATGTCTGTTGGATTTGGGGTTATTATTACTAATAAAAAATATTTTAACAGATCCGTATTTTTAATTGATTATTTCAAAAGTTTTTATAGCATAAATATAATTCTTTAACAAAATTTTCTAGATTTCCACGACTCGATTGCGATTCATATTGAGGCCTTTTCGTTTCTCTAGGACTAGATTTACTAGATATTTGTTAAAATTGTATGATTTCCACCCGATGCGAATACTATTTTTTTCCAAAAAGAACCTGATCTTATGTTAATTTCATAACCAGCACAAGTCTTAAAGCTTATTTTTAGGAGAAAATTCACAATTACTATTCCAAATTTTATATAAAACATATTTTTTGTGTAATTGAAATTTTTCGTTAGCTTTTGAAAGAAAATCGTAGTTGGGTTTATTTTCGGAAAAACATGGTTCGTCAATTTTTTAATTCCTAAAAATACCCCAGTGATTTCCAAATGTTTGCCTGAACGACATTAGAACACCCAAACCCTCCTACACCGAACGCAGGACATAATCCTCAAAAAACATCGAAACAGCATTATCAAAATAAACTACAGCAATCTCCCCTATAACGTCTGCGGCGTTCCCCTTATGTCATTTTTTCCAAATGCATTTAAATTCAATTGTTTTTTAAAATCTAACAATTAACTCGTAAAAATATAAAAAAAAAGAAAAATGTTTCATTTATTGATTTCTTAAATTCCCCCCTATAACGTCGAACCTGTCTTGACGTTATAGCGGGAATAACTGGTTAAGTTTTATCAAAAAGTTACAGGGTAAAAAAAGCCCTGCTACTAGATAATCGACTTGGGCTAGCGCGGTAAGGTATAGCCCAGACTGCCGCATTTGTTTGGCAAGGCCTTGTCCTGCAGTGGATAACTATAGGCTGCTAATGATGATGACTAGATAATGAACGTGCTAGTTTTCTGTTGTTTTTTGTAGCAAAAAATCACTTGCACATAATGCAGTCCAATATGTGATTTTTTTCTTTTTATTAAAACCGTGTCAAAGTGAAAAAATCAATATAAAAAAATAATCAGTTCTTTTTCTTGTATTCTCCTATCCATGCGCTAGCGTCGTTCGTGCAAACGCATGGTCACCCCATTCTCACATTGCATCCCGTTCTATTTTATTTCATAGTAAACGAATATAAATTTTAAATATATTTAACATAAGGTTTAAAATCGTACGAACTTATCGAAAAGCGAGGCCGAATAACGGCAGAAAACAGATGTTCGCCCTCTCGGTTGGCTGCAGTGCCGAGCGGGGGCGAGGGGGCGAGGGCGAGTGCGTCCGGGCGCGGCGCTGCGAAGCGGTGGGGACTCCGCCGCGGCCTCGTCGCCCCGCGCTACCGTCGCGTCGACCTCCGAAGCCTCCTCCTTTCCGATGGAGCGCGCGGCGCCGTGCGGCAGCGGCTCGGGGGGCGGAGCCTCCAGCGCGTCGGGGAGCGGCGCGCCCGGCAGGGGGCGCAGGCTCACGCTCGACGTGCACACCACCACGGGGGGCACGTTCGCGCTCACCGCCGACGCGAAGGCCTCCGTCGACCACCTGAAGAAGCTGGTGTCGCGGCGGCTGAAGGTGCCCAAGGAGCGCATATGCCTGCTGCACCGCGAGAGGTAATAATCTTCGGACTCGGACTGTGCCCCTTGCCCCTTCCCCTCGCTCCCCCCCTTTCCCTCCCCCCCGTTGCGCTCTTCGATAGTGCGTAATGCGGTGGCTTCTCTTATCGGCTCGACCTTTTCGCTATTTTTCAGTCGACGGAGTTCGAGTATCGTTTCGGACGATCCGTGTGCGGCGTCGTTTCGACGTTTTTCGTCAGGCGTCGTCAACTTTTGAGTATAGATTGATGGTTTGGTCTGGTACTTGATCAGTATGGAGATCTGGGATGAGTCGTCCCGAAAAGTTGCAGCTCTCCTTGTATAAATTTTTTTTTTTTTAATATATCCACTTTGTACACATATATAAATGCAGTATATATTTTTATTGATGATGACGTTTTCGTATTTTTATATGAGAACATAAGTACTATTTTCATTTTCATTGCTGAGACCCCTCCCTTATAAATTTTCACAATGCAACTGTATAAATTATAAAGATACGGCATCGGTTGATAAATAATTTCGATAGGGTACACGATTGCTTTTAAACTAATCTATCGGCTGACTGCTAAATCAGTATGGTGCTCTAATATGTGCACGCACCTGCCAATCGCTTAGTCGGTCGAAACGTCAATTTTGTATTGATTGCTTACAAATTAGCAGACGAGAGCAGCCTGTCGGTTGGCTTTCGCATTCACCGCTAACCCGACTATTTAGTTGGCCCAGGGTACGAGTTAGCAGCTCAACCTAACCCTACTGTAAACGAAAAGTCTGTAATCTGTACGTAGCCTTAGATCCCTTCTATCATCTTCATTTGAAAACGCTTCTGCTGCAATTATTTCGTCGTATCAATTTCGAGCTCTTTAAAAATACATTATTTCATAATCAGCAGGTATGATGTTGTAAAATTACTTTTTCTATATCAACACAGATTACAATTCATTATTTCAGCCTTTGGTGTTTCTATGAACTATCGACTTAACGATAGTTCAACATCCAGTAGACTAGAGGAGGATTCTGTTTTTAACATCTTCTCTATCGATATTGATGGGTATTATCGTACTATGTCGTCTGCCATGTATGTACCGGTGTTGTGATTGTTTCTCACGATTATGAAAAGTAACTGGCAATCGGTGTACCTGTATATGTAATATGCGCGTTTGAGTCAGGACCTCCTTCTGATCCTAATGATAAAATGATTTAATGATTCCTCCATTTCATGTTAAGTTATCTCTGCTGAACGTTTTCAAAGATACATTGTTCTTTATTATTTATTTTAGGCAACTGCGAGACGGAACTTTGGAAGACAACGGTCTCATCGACGGATCGAGGATAATACTTTTGCCTAGCGTGGAAACTGGACTATTGGTAATCATTGGTTGCAGTATCTTTTTAAAAATTAACTTTCCCATACTTTTCAATATCTTATTCGCTTTGTAGACTCAACGTCCTGAAAATTCAGTCATGCAGGCTTTGGAATCGTTGAACGATTCACAAGTGAACGATTTTCTTAGCGGTAAATCTCCTTTGAACTTGACTATGCGATTAGGCGATCACATGATGCTGATACAGTTGCAATTGTCCACTTTTCCCGGAGGAAGCACAAACGCGGCCTCCGGAAGCAAGTCTCGAAATTCTACCGCATCCCATCGATCTTCTAACAAACCTGTCGCCCCGTCCATTAAAACGAATGAATCCTTGCTGAAAACGCAAAAACCCACGATAATATTAGGAAAACCTACAAATGAATCTAAGCAACATGCGAGCACTTCAACGAGTGCGCCTAGTACGTCTTCGAGCCCCGTCTCGAAACCTCTAGAACCTAATGAAATGAAGATAAAGTCCCCTATCGAATCAGAAAATGTGGACGATTTTAAACCTTTTCTATGTAAACAAGATATAGAAACGTTACAAAATGCGTTTGAAATATTTAAATCGCTCGCAGAAATGCAGGAGGATATCAGTAAAGAATCTGATGATATACCTTGTGAAGCTGAAAAAACCAAAACTAAATTTAATTTTAGCAATGAAAGTAGTTCCACAAACAATTCTGATTTTGAAGATCAATCACCTATCAAATCTTTATCCAATTTAGTTTCGAGTCCTCTCAAATCTTCTCTAACCACGTCTTACCCTTTACCTGTTCCAATAGCTGAAAATGATTCTATACCGAAAGAAGATAAACCTCCGCCTAAATATGTCCCTTTGCCTAGTTCTCTTAAAAATAATTTGATTAATAGATTAGTCGAAGATCAAAAAGATAGTAAAGTGGAAAGAAATAGTTCACACAGTCCTGTGATTACCGATCCGATCGCTGCCAATTTGACGTCTTGTTTGTGTTCATCGTTTAATTTCGATTATACTTGTGCCAGTAATTGTCAAGTGGCGGATCATGAATATACAAAAGTAGAAAATAGTGCTTCTTTACCTGAATCTAATAAAGAGGTTTGCGAAGACAATAGTTTTACCACAGAAAGCAAGTGTACTGAAAACTCTTGGAATGAGCGTATCGTAGATGATAAAGAATCAAAAGAAAAGCTTTCATCTGAATCGAGTATTGCCAATAGTTCAAATGAAAAAAGCAATAGCATTTCACCCGAATCGCCAATCATTGATCAAGTTCCTAAACAGTCTAAAAATAAAAGGCTTCATTATTTATTACATAAAGCGTCGAAGCCTGGAAATCAAAGTATTCAAAACAAACCAAAAGCTTTTATGCAATCATTAGTTAACAAACACTTAAAAAAGAAAATGCAGCAATCTATTAATAATGCAGATTCAAACGACTTAGTCCGCCCGTCTACATCGAAAATGGACGCCATTCAGAATTCTTGTCCTGCTGGTAACCATTTTGATGTAATAGACGAAATGCCATGTAAGAGCAATTATGATAACACAGATTCTGCTAATTTTTCATCAACTCCTTCAACGAGTTCAGCAACTAAAACAGATTCACAATCTCCACAAATTTCTGATACTAATTCGTTAGTTGAAGCATCAAAAAATCTTACACAAACATTGAAGAAGCTTTCCAAAGAAGTGTTGACAAGTAAAGTTGATTTAACCAACGAAGAAACTGCTCGACCGAAAATCGGTCAGGGAGCTGTGATCGAATCGATGAAACATCATGGCAAAGGAATATATTCCGGCACTTTCTCCGGAACTTTGAATCCAGCTCTACAAGATAGGTAAGATTTTTACATATAATTTTTCTTTTTTTACTTTTGAAAGGGATCTGTTAATAAATGTATTTATCTTAGGTTTGGTCGACCGAAACGTGATATTTCTACAATCATTCACATTTTAAACGATTTGTTATGTGCTACACCTCCACAATATCGACGTGGAGCTCGTATCACTTTTGAACCGACTCACAACACACAATCTACCGTTCGTGCAAGACAGGTATTTAATCATTTTTTTAATTTCCCATTCACATTTCATTATTAATTAATGTTAATTTCTTGTTCAGAGAGAACTTCGGAATTCAACATTCAACTGTGCGGCTGACCAAAATGGGGCTGACGAATGTAATTGTAGCAAATGTAACAGCACGTTGAATATGTGTCCGTACGGTGAATGCAATGGACATTATTCATCGCCTTCGCCGGCATCGGATAGTGTACTAGCACCTTTAGATATTTGCACGTGTAAAAAAATGGAAGTCGACGAAAATCCATCAGTAGATTCGTGTACTTGTACGTCTGAGGGACTGCCCTGTACGCCTAATAACACTCCTGTAAAGAAATGTTATATCTGCGATAAAGATAAAGATGATAATCATCTGGATAAAAGCATAAATAAATCATGTCGTAAATGCAATTCGGCCAGTACGCTCGCTTTAGACAATTCGAAGACTAAATGTAAACTCGATCAACTTCGCCTAGTAATGCAACAGAAAAAAGAACGACGTGAAGCAAGAAAAATGAAAGCAGCACCATATCCAACTTCTTCTAATAACGTAAATATAACTCAAACCGATCAAGCTAATGTAATTTCCGAAGAAATTGAAACAGTGGCATAATGTTGATCTCTATCATTAAATTAAAAAAAAATAGTTTACCACAATAAATAATGTACACAAAAACATTCGAGTTAGTTCAATATATTATAATGTAAACGTAACAAAATTGCAATTATATCACCGTGGGTGAACAAATTTTGTAAATATCGGTAAGAAACTGATTTTTCGTATATTTCGGCATGTATGTGGTCTGTAAAGGTATTAGGAATTGAAACGGAATACACTTTGTTAATAAAAAGTGTGGTCCGTCTATGCTCTGGTTTAAATAAATTGGATTTGGAAAACAGTCTACCAAAGTTTTTGGATGAGTGATTAAGTTGGTCAAATGATCAATTTAAAATTAAGAAGTATTTGTGTGCTTGCAATTACAGTGTGTTATTTGAATATAGTGAATGAAAAAGTTTCCACTCATTGTTTCATGGTTTTGTAAGCTGCTAATTCGATTTCATATAATTCAATTGTGATTTATTAACGGATATAATTTTTTTCATGCATAAATTCTAGAAAGCAATCATTTAATGCTCAATAATACAACTCAATAACTAATTTCTAGTCAATTATATTTATTGTGTCGATATCTTTGAAAAATAAATTGATTAAAGCCGATCGATTTGAAATTAGTAAATCTTCAATCGTTTTTATTATTTTTTGCAATAATTTCATAGATTTGTTTGGTACGTATCTGTTGATTTTATAGAGGATAATTGTTTTAATGCATTTGCGAATACTAGTTTTTAAACACATCATAAGTGTAAACACTATTTTATTTTTATATGTGTAAGTGGTTCGTCAAAACGACGAGCTTATAATCTCCCTCCTTTTAATTTAAAAAAAAATGTTATATACTTTTCATTATTTTAATGTATAAATATGATGATAAAATTATTTTTTTATTGAGGGTTATATTTTATTCCGTTTGGTTACCAATCACAGTGTACATATTTTATTGTTGAAAATTAATTCTAAATTTAACAGTGTGTAAACGTTTACTTATGCAAATCACATTCTAAATATTAATTATAGATCAGTTCATTCACACGACTCGTGATAAAATTAGGTTAAAAGAAGTGGAATAAACATATATAATAATAAATACTATGTAATCTTAAGATTAGTTAAATTTCTTTGTAAATATACATATGCTTATTTTAAACCTTAATTTTTTGTTGCTCTAAATATTATTAAAAAACGTTGATTATTTGTAAACAAAGTCAGATTTCTTTCGATATATTATTTGCAAAATATACCTACCTATATACTTTTATGAATTTGAACGTGTTGATCTGTGGAAGCGTCAAAGAATATTCACTTTCTTTTCAAGCTGCTCCTGTTCAAGTGGCAAAATTTTAATAAAAGTGCAACACCATTTCTATTGTTACATTAAAAAGATTGTTAACTTTTTTATATACGGCATAAGCCAAGATTTTCATGCACAAAATAGCAATAGTATGGAACATGGGACCAATTGATGTTCTTTTCTCGTCAATTTCAAATGTGTTGTCTGACACAAACAGACTAATAATTTCCTTTTATTGATGGAAAGTGGCTTTTTTTGAAACTTTGTTTTGTACTGCTTTTAAAGTTGTATGTGTTTATATATTATATATACATTAATATAACCTACACATTACAATTACAAAAATAAAGTTGAAATTCTTCATGCTTGAAATTTTGTATTGCATTATTTTTTTCATACCATTTCAATAATCATCAAACAATTTGGATATAAAAAGAAATTCGGAGGATTATTCAGTCAAACAAATTATTTTAATATATTTTTTATTTCAGTTTTCACGTTTCTTAACAAAATAGTTAAGTTACACAACTAATGTAAAATGTTTCATCTTATTACAAAACTCTTATAAATAAATTAAACTTTAATGACAAAGACAAGTTATGAATATAACTTTTCTGGTAAGTCATTTTTTGCTCGTTCTGTTAACAATGTGAACATTCATTACTTTTGTCATAAATAAAATATATGAACACAGCACAGAACTGAAAACATGGAACATGGAAATGTAAGTGCTTTTTAGTTTTTATATAAATGCAAAGCACATACACAAATTTTTAAATAAGTATGCGTAAACATTCATATGAAAAATAATCAACAATAAATATTTTCATAATGTGGAAAATGAGAATTTTGGAAGAGAATATGAAGAATGCTTTTCGAAACAAAATCACATTATTAAATGAGTACTTTTCCATTGACCCTGATTCACAACTGCACAAATGCCACAATAAAAATAATCACCACTATTCCATCGTCGGTTTTTTCGTTATAAATACACTTCAGTCACAACCCCCACAAAGTTTGTGTCATATCGCCATGTATTTAACAAACGCACACATTTCATTTACATAATTAGAAGAGTAGCGTGCCTCCCATCTCTGATTGTTCTTTGACGAATATTTCAAAGTATTGATAGATGATTGTCACGGCGAGCAGGATACCCGTGCCCGATCCGATAGCGCCTAAGAAATCTGCTAAGACTGAAAGTGCACCTATACATAATCCACCGAACGCAGCCGCTGTAGGAATATATCTGTTCAGTTCGTGAATCATCGAGTTGTCTCTGTGACCTCGCATCACCATCTGCTGTTCTTTTAGTTGTTTGGCAACCTGAAAAAACAAACAATTAATCATTTCAGAAATTATATTTAAAAAAAATTATTAATGGCCAAAATTGAAAAGTTGCTTAAATAAAGACTTTTGCATAATATTCGAAAGGCTTTCATTCTACAATGGAAAGTGAAAGGTGGTATGATTGGCGGAATAATGTGAATGTCGGTCTTACGTCTTTGGCTGATGATCCTGATACGTCGATCCAGGTCTTTGAGAAGAACGCGCACGATCCCAACATGAAGATAATGTAGAGAACTGCATGGACTGGATCTTGAGCGATGTGACCGAGAGATTCGGGCGGACTGAAGTAATAACATAACCCTCCTACGGGGTAAGCACGTGCAGGTCCACCGCCGCCAACATCTGCCCACACTCCCAGCAAATTGACTAAGAAGTTACCACTAAACTTGACTGCCAACATCTGAAATTATAATAAAAATTATGTGTTTGTTTTTCACTAGCGCAGTGGGAATGTTATGAAATTTCATTGGAAAAAGTACCTGAGATATGACGTATAAATTCGATACTAAGGCGCTCTGAAGAATAATGGGAATGTTAGAAGTGTAGAAAAGTTTGATGGGGTAAGAAGAATATTGTCCACGGTAACGTGCTGATTTGATTGGGAGATCAACTCTGAAACCCTACAAAGTAAAATATTATTAATTTATCGGTTTCGACATAAATAAAAATATTTGATTAGTTGTAAAAGTAAATGTTTACTTGGAAGTATATGACTATCGCAAAAACGAGGACTGTTGCCAATAGATTCATCAAGTTTGGCAAATTTTGTCTATAGAAAGCTTCACGAAGAGCTCGGACTTTGTCTTGTCTAGTTGCTAACAAATGGAACAGAGCAATGACTGCACCTTCAAATTCAGTACCACGGCCTAAAAAAAAAAAATAAAAATTACATAATACAAAAAATGACGATTTTTTATAAGAAAACCAAGAAGCATTTCGGTATGAAATTTACATACCTGTATTGACAGTAGCTGGAGAGAATGCTTTCCAAACGATAGTTTCGCAAATGTTGGTTGCGATGAAAAGTGAAATTCCAGATCCGAGACCATAACCTGTTAACGAAAAGCTTAAGTAACAATCACAATTACTATGAAAATAATCGATTTGAAAATGTTCATTATACCTTTTTGCAACAATTCATCTAATAAAAGTACAATAAGACCGGCGACAAACAATTGGATGATGATCAAGAGACAGACTCCTGCTCCGATTTCGCTAGGTTCACCATACATGCCGGTCATCACGTACACGATCGCTTGTCCAACCGTGATAACCATACCGAACACTGAAAAAATATTAAATTCAATATTGGAGAACGTCAGGAAGAAAAAGTTACGCAAAAATTTGACCGCTTACATTTTTGAGCACCGTTGAACAACGCTCGATCTTTCGGCGTGTCACCGACTTCGATAATTTTGGCACCGGCGAGAAGTTGCATAATGAGTCCAGAAGTCACGATCGGGGAGATACCCAATTCCATCAAAGTACCTCTATTTGAAGCTAAGATGACACGAATCCAGTAGAACGGATCCGCACTGTCCGAAGACATGATGCCGAAGAGGGGTATCTATAACGGTTTGTTTCAATTTTAGATACTTGAATAAATTTTATATTTTTTGTTATAATTTTGATTATAAATACCTGGCAGCATACTAAGAAGATAAATAGAGTAATAGCTGTCCATAATACTTTTTCCCTGAATTGAATCTGAAAATTGAAGAAAATCAAGGTTAGATCGTGAATCTTGTACAAATTTTGTTATCTTTATATTTGATGAAATCAAATTTAGTATAATGAATTTTAATCATGTTTTGGTCATGGTATTTCGGTCAGAATTTTAATCAGAAATGTTCAAAATAAAACGATGAATTGTCAGAATTTAATAACGAAACTGTCAGAATAGGTTAGGTTAGGGTCCTTAATATTATTCTGACCATTAAATATAAATTCTGAAAAATCCAGTTAAAATTCTGACCAAAACATGATTAAAATTTTCATCAATGTCAAATAGATTCTGATAGATGGGATATAGATTCTGATAGATGGGATAAAAATTCTGACCATTTAAATAGTAGCCATTCTGTTTTAATAGATAATTGAGGAATTTCTTTAACACAATCAGTAAATGGGTTATGTGACAGATTTATGTCAAATCAGATCGAAAATTAAAATAGACCAATTTCGAAGACAACGAATGCGATTCGCAAGCAAAAACTAAAACGATCGCAACAAAACGAAAGTCGGAAGTGGGCAAAAGCGAACAAGGGCAATATGTGGCGCACGAAACGTGTACAAAACGGCCGACGTTCTGAGTGAAAGTGTCCACGAAATAGCAACCCCGACACGTCGAAGAGTCCCGAAACCCGAAAAACGAGCCGCGGGGGCGAAGTCCCGCGACCCTCGCGCCAAAACTCACCTTCCTCTCGGGCTTGGCTATTTCGGGCAGGATGCTGCAGAACGGCTTGATCACCTCCAAGAACTTGACTGAAACGAAACAGACACGATTAAATCGAAAGTTCCAGCGTCAGGGAGTAAGCGAGGGTCGACTTTCGCTCGGGGAGGATCGGCGTGAATGTATCGGAGGAGACTCACTGCCCATGTCGGCGGCCTTTGGGGGTGGCGTCGGTCGAAGGGGAGGTGTCGACGGACGTGCGGCACTCCGTCGAGCGCGTGAAAGCGGAATACGCGTATCGCCCGCACGACGACACTGGACCGACAGGCGGAGAGCGACCGGTGCGCGGCGCTGACACGTCCCCACGTCACGTCACGTGACCGCTGCGCTGGACCCGCCCCAAGCACTGTGCCGCGCGGCCATTCCACGACGGCGTCGACGCGTCGTTTCGATTGAGCTCGCTTTGCGTTTTTTCGATTTTTTTGTCGAAGGAATGTGTGTTTTGGGATGTTTTCGTGATTTTTGTGATGAGTTTTCGTGTGAATTTTGTTGTTTAAATTTATAGTGAAAAATAAATGTTTTAAAAATGTATAATGATTGATGGCTATTGTTTAAATGGTGGGAATTTAAATGGGATTTTGGTCAGAATTTTTATCCAATTTATCAGAATTTATTTGACATTGGTCAGAATTTTTATCATGTTTTGGTAGAATTTTAATCTTGTTTCGGTCAGAATTCCAATTAAAAAGGTCAGAATAAATACTGAACAGTTAGAATTTTAACTGGGTTTGTCAGAATTTATATTTAATGGTCTGAATAATATTAAGAACCTTAACCTAACCTAATCTAACCTATTCTGACCGTTTCGTTGTTAAATTCTGATCATTTATTATTTTATTCTGATAATTCATCATTTTATTCTGACCGTTTTAATTAAAATTCTGACCATTTTTGATTAAAATTCTGATGATTTTTGATTGAAATTCTGACCAAAACATGATTAAAATTCTTACCATTTAATTTTTTTTCATAATTATTTTTTGCTTAATTTTTTTTAAATTAAATGCGTGAATAATTTATTTTAAATAATTAATTTTTAAATTTTACAAAAATTAATCAGTATCGATAAATATCAAATTCAAAATAAAAACATATAATGCCAGACAAATTTCAACATATAGATAACTAACAAGAGTTTTTATTTATGTTTAGAAATACAATACATATTCAAAATTGCAATTCAAATAAAGCAATAATTCTATTTCCATTATTATGCAAACAAGTAAAACAATGATTAAATTTGTTGCTAGATAAGTGTATATTTTTTCTGATGAAATGTTTTACAATCGTGATTTTATTAATTTTGCTGTACATTAATTCCATTAAATAAGGACAATGACTCACAATATTTTATTATGCTCCTTCAGATTTTCATATCCTAAATTTTAGTCTTTTTTGCATGGCACCCGTTCTTTTAGCAAGTCCTACATATGTGGAAATTGGACTTGACTCCAGATACCACCAATTAATTAAAATATTCGATTATTTTTGAAAAGTATTGCCAATTTCTTTAGAAAACGTTTTTTTCGAATTTTCGTAAAACTCGGATTTGAACCGAAAACCAAAAACTGGAACCGAACTTAAATATTTTTTTTCTTTGAACCGCAACCTAAAACCGGAACGAAAAAATTGCGGTTCGAAAACCTAAAAACTCTGTCTTGCCTACCAACTTTGGTTATTTATTTGAAGTTTGATGTTTATATATATGGTCAAAGCTTGTATTGCTTCGGCATCTGTCAACGGTTGCTGACAACGGCTCGCATGTGCGTTTCTCAAAGTTAGTGTTTGTTTTTATAATAATGGTAGGGACGCTGGGTGGAGCAGCCGGAATGCAGTCTCACAGGTCCGGATCTTTAAAACAAGCCAACAAATCTCACAAAGGTGGCAGACATCGAGCTCGTACACTCAGTGACAAAGGTATACACGTGCCCACATAACCTATTTACTTTTTGAACGATAATCTTTTTGAAACCTTATTTTATATTTTATTTCGGTCGCACAGGTGGTCGAATTAGTTCAAAATCTGTATCTAGAAGGCACAGAGCTCAGTTAGGAAGGGAAGAACGCCGAAATCAAGCCGTACAACTGCGCCGTAACAAATGGGAAGATACAATTGCTAAAAAGAGAGGAATAGGAGGTGCAAAAAATGCTCCATTTCTCACCTGTATTGTCCCTTTGAATGCTCAATTGGATTGTAAAACGGCCCTCGCAATGTTGAGTACTTGTCACGATGAAGCTATTCAAACAGTTTCTCGAAATGGTGTGGTTCACATCAGGTATCTCTCTTTCTTTTTTTTAAATATATTTTAACTTTTTATTTTCGAGATATTTTACATTTTTATTTTCAGCTTGTCGATCTTCAAACAAAGATTTTCGTTTGTGTGTCCCGAAGTCGAAAACGAATTTGAAACGTTAGATGCATTGAAAGTTGCAGATTCTGTGTTATTTTTGACATCGGCCGTGGACGAACCTATCGATGAATGGGGTGAAAAAATATTAGCTTCTGCAATTGGCCAGGGGATGCCTTCTCCCACTGTGGCAGTGATGGACATAGAAAGTCTTAACCCGAAAAAAAGGACACAAGAAAAACAAAACGTTCAAAAGCTTATCTCTAAATGGCTTCCCGAAGAAAAGATCTTCCAATTAGATAAAAATTCTGATGCCCTCAATCTTCTACGACGTATAGGAAATCAGAAAAGGAAATATTTGCATTATAGAGAAAAGAGACCTTTTATGTTAGCTGAAGATTATGAATATGTATCCGATGCTGAAGGTGATATGGGCACTCTAAGAGTAACTGGTTACTTAAAAGGAGTACCATTGAGCGTAAACGGCTTAGTACATATTCCATATTTGGGAGATTTTCAGATGTCTCATATTCTATCACCAAATGATCCTCATCCACTTGAAAAAAATAAGTATGTTTTGTTTTGATCATGTAAAATTCTATAATTTTTAATGTTACCGTAAATAATGTATTATTATTTTTATGATTCAAGAAATAATGACATTAAAGATATAGAAATGAGTAACAATGAAGTAAAAGTATTAGAAATTGCAAATCCAACGTTACAAGTGAGTCTAATATCTGAAAATACACCTGACCCAATGGACGCTGAACAAACTTGGCCTAACGAAGAAGAAATCGCTAAATCTCAAGCTGAGGTTTTTATTTTTATGTGAATGTGTTATTTTTTCATTATATTCATTTCATATCTATTTATTCATGTTCCTCTTTTGTAGACTAAAAAAATCAAAAAAATCCCTGAAGGAATGTCAGACTATCAAGCTACGTGGATTGCTGATTCAGATGATGAAAGCGATTCTGAATATAGCGGAGATGAAGTATTTATTTTTTTATGTCCTATAAATATGAAATTATCCATATATGTGTTCATTGTTTGTTTCCTTTTTTAGGATCAAGACGGCTTTATGTCATGTGACGAGGAAGGGTCTGGTAATGAAAGTGATAATCAAGATGATGACTTAGTTTCAGTAGCGGAATCTGAAGTTGCTGCTGCAGATGATAAATATGATCAAACAATGGATGAGACTGAGGAACAAGAAATGCTCGAAAAAATTAAAGCTGCTCGAAGTGATCAACAATTCCCAGATGAAATCGACACTCCCGATAACGTTCCTGCCAGAGAAAGATTCCAAAAATATAGAGGACTTGAATCATTCAGGTGATTTGTTAGTTTTTAATTTATTTTAAAAATGTTCTCATTAGAATTTTATAAATTTGTAATTTTGTATATTTAACAGGACATCAGCATGGGATCCTAAAGAAAACTTACCGTTGGATTATGCCCGTATATTTCAATTTAAAAATTATGATCATACCAGAAAAAGGGTATTGAAAGAATCTGAAGATGGATCTGGAGCGCTTGTGAGTTTATTTTTGTACTTGTTTTAAAATATGTTTTGAAATGTCTTATTTTCATTTCCTTTCCAGCCTGGTTGGTTTGTTACCCTTTGCATCTCTAACGTGCCTAAAAGCACTTGGACGACGTACACAACTTCAAAAAGCTTCACATCAAAAGGTTCTATAGTTGTCTTCGGATTGCTACCTCATGAACACAAAATGTCTGTTGTTAATGTTGTTTTAAAACGTACTGGCGTAAGTGATGAACCTATCAAAAGCAAAGAAAGGTTACTTATACAGTCTGGTTTTCGACGTTATGTAATATCTCCAATATTTAGTCAGCATACGAATGGCAGCAAGCATAAAGTAACTTTGATTCAATTATTATTTTTTTTTTGTATTTGTTTTCTACATGATCAATATTTATAATTTCCTTTTTTCAGTATGAGAGATTCTTTCAGCCTGCATCTACTTGTGTTGCTACCTTTTTTGCACCTATTCAATTTAATCCATTGCCAATATTATGCTATCAGGTATTAAATTTAGTAGCGAAATAAATCCTCATGTATCCAATTATATTTTTAATTACACATGATTGATTTTTAGATAAAAAATGATAAGCCCACAAAATTAATAGCTACAGGTTGCGTTTTGTCGTGCAATCCTGATAGACTTATTATAAAACGAATTGTGCTTTCAGGACATCCTTTGAAGGTACAATTTTAATCTTTAGTCATTTAGTTAGTTTAGTTCATCCTTTATTAATCTTTATTTTTCATAACTAGGTAAATAAAAGATCTGCTGTAATACGATTTATGTTTTTCAATCGGGACGATGTTCAATACTTTAAACCTTGTAGACTACGAACAAAATATGGCAGGACTGGTCATATTAAAGAATCTTTAGGTTGTTTATTTGTTATGATTTTAGATTACTATGAAAAACTCGAAACTATAAAATCATATTTTTATTTCAGGTACTCATGGTCATATGAAATGTGTATTTGATGCACAATTGAAATCGCAAGACACGATTTTGCTCTCTTTATACAAAAGAGTATTTCCGAAATGGAATTACGATGAATGGATATTAAATAATCAGGTTTCTGAACCGACAGAAGCCATGCAACTGTAAAAATTATATAGATAAATTGTATTTAAAATTTATTTGTTTCATTCAAACTTTTTATTTAAATAAAAAAAAAAATATTATAAATATATGAATGTAGTTATTTGTTTTGACACCATGAATTCGAGATTCGTTCATCAATAGAATTTTTTTTATTGATTGAACCGTTTCAGTTGATTATTTATGTACAGTATTTTTGGTCGATGTTCACGTAAAAATAACTTGTATACAACGATGCTAGCGCATATGCTGATTGTACGCTAGTGTCATTTATGTAAACGTCTGGGAACCGTATTTTTGTGGTGTTACGGCCAATTAGCCCATTTGACAGTTGTCACTTGTTTGCAAACGCTACTTTTAATAATGGCGAAGTTCTCTACTTTGTTTCAAGATTTTCAAGTACATTTAGATAAAGAGCAAGAAGTGGTTGATGTAATTTTTATAATCGTTACGTTTACTCACAATATTTGCTCAGTGCTTTAAAAATTAAAAAAATTTCCTAATCTTTTTAGAAAATCAAAAATGTCGTATGTCAGCTTGATGCTATAAGCCGTCAAATAATAATAACTCTTCAAGTGATTCATCAAGGCGAACACAAAAGTAAATTTTAATAAAATAACTCGTGTAGTAAATTGATATTTAGGTAGGAAACTTATATTTTTCAGATATAGAAGCATGCGCCTCGGCAAGAAAGATGTTTGAAGAAGTGAGAGAAAAGTATAAGACCCTATCAGAATCATTTCCTCTTTCACATTACTGCAGGTTTGAGATCCAATTATTTATTTAGTGTCAATTTAAATATTTTTTGCAAAATACATATCATTTTAGATATCATGATTTATGGAAGCATGCTACTCAGCGATTATGTTTTGGTGCTGCTCTTATTGTATGGCTAGAAGTTGGTATTTTAATATCAAGGGAAACAACAGCCTCTATATTGGGAAGTTAGTTGACGATTTTATTAATATAATGGATAGTGGAAAATTTGAAACTTATTGACACATTTTGTCGTTTTAGTTGCTGATAAGGAAGGAGATGGAGTGTTTTATTTAGATATTGAAGATTTCTTGATTGGTCTTCTCGAATTATCATCAGAACTTGTAAATAAATATAAGAATTAACTAAATAAACTTTTACTGAACTAACAAAACTTTCATTTTTAGGCAAGGTATGCAGTTAATTCGGTCACACATGGTGAATACAGTAAACCGATACAAATCTCTCAATTTATCGGAAATCTTAGTGCTGGATTTAGGTAACTTCAATATTTTTACATGCGCTAAATATTTTCATTTAAAAAATGCTTATATGTTCTTTACAGTCTATTAACTCTCAAAAACGATGCACTGCGAAGACGTTTCGATGCTTTAAAATATGATGTGAATAAAATCCAACAAGTTGTGTATGATTTACACATCAGAAATCTAGTACCCAAGCCGGAATAAAATATCAGTTTTTTGTAATACTGCAATCTTTAAAATAAAAACATAAAATCCAAAAACAATTTGACTCTTCTTCTGATGTTTTTGATAAGGACATCTCAATATTAAAATTGAGAAAATAAAATAGTATATTACAATCAGATGTTTAATTATAAAGAATTACATTAATTCGCTTAAAATAAAAAAGGAGACTTAAGGTGCAGGTCGGCCTCTTCCATATCCTCCTCTCTGAAACAGAAAACGGGAATGAGAAATTAATACATAAGAATATTATAGAAAAATTTGATAAATCGGCTTACGAATTCTAAATCAGCCGTGCCGGGTCCAACATCAGCCTTTTTGTCTTGTGAAGGAGCCATTGGAGTACGTCTGTAAGCTCTCGAATCTTCTCCGGGGCGACCTCCTTCTGAGCGCGGTCCGCCTGCGGGCCTGGCTCGGGTCAATTCTGGCCTGGTCTGTTTTTTAAGAGTAGCTGGCACGATTTCAGCAGGCAGATGTAAATAAGTTCTCAAGAACTCAATACCTTCATTTGTCAAATACCTAAAAGTTGGTTAAAGTGTTGGTTAACAAAACATTGTTTTCAAAAAAATAGTTGAATTGAGTAAAACATTGAATTTATAAAGTTATGGGTATATGTGATTAAAATAACCAAATATATAAAATCTCCGATCACTGTCAGTTCAAAGAATATAATATAATGAGTCAAAATGAATTAGAAGTGTTTTTAATAAAATTTGTTTACACTATATATATTTCACTCTTTTTTATAAAACAAATAGTTTTGAATTTCTATTGCTTTAAGCATTAATCAAATTGAGATCATACAAGTTAATGATATAACCTCAAAACTAGAACATGAAAAGTCAGCAACATTTGAACTACCGGCATTAAAAAACAACAAATAACTATAAACCACTGTACTGACCAGTAAAAGTGTCTCCAAGCGAACTGCTCCTTGACATATCCTCTGGATTTGAGGGATTGCATAGCCTTAATGACGTGGAGGTTAGGAATTTGTTCAAGCTCAGGATGCTTGGGTGCATGGAAGTCCTTCTTGGCTACCATGACACCCTCCTTAAAAAGGTACTCATAGATGGACACGCGACTTTGCTTTGGCATCAACATCCTAAAAAACAAATCAACAATCAGATACGATGACAGTAGTCGAGGGCGAGGGGACAACGCCTGTTAAACCCTCATCGAAACGGTTAAAACTGGATTAAACCTTATTCGAACGATACTTTGTTACACTAAATATTGATTAAACACAGTTTTAAACTTCGATGGTTTAATATAAATCAGATATTTTCGGATAATACTTACTTGACGGCGATGTCGGGACCTCACGCACCGGAAAGAAACAATCGTCGAAGCAGTGCTGCCAAAGTAAACTGTTTCAACATATGTTCGTTATCAAATGTTTCAAAATTATGTTGTTGTTTATTAGTCTTTTGATAAATAAGTTGAATGGTGTTTGGAATTTGTAAGTGTTTTTCTAATTGAAATTTGTATGATATTCTTTGAAGTGTAATAATTTAATATTGATCGCTGGGTTATTGGGAATGCAAATACAGTTGGTGTGCCTGTTTTAGAACTGTCAGTGTCAAAATGTCGGCGCTCACGGTTTCGGTGCTGCGGGCTCCTTTGCTCCGTGCCACTGGTAAAATAACCCATGAATAATCTTTTAATATTACTGAATATATACCAGTATTCAATTCAGCTGAAAAATCACATTCATATTTATAACCAAAAATTGTTACCATTACATAACTTGAGATGTTTCTTTTTTCACAATACCATTCTTACATTTAATTCATTAATGTTGTTTCTAAACAGCCGTTGAAACTAAAATTAATCATATTTTTCATTATGTATAGTGAAATAAATAATGTTATATATTTTATTTTCGATTCATGTACGATAGTGATACGAATATAATGTTTCAGAAAATAATATTGGATTCTTAAGTCTTGCATACACACAAAATTCTCAATACAGTACCGACGGTCGTAAAGTTAATCTAGCAGCATGGAAGAGAGGCACAGGTGGTCGCAGCAGTTTTAATGGAGTCGTTGCCACTGTGTTCGGTTGTACTGGTTTTGTCGGCAGATATTTGTGCAATCAATTGGGTAAAGTTGGCACACAGGTAATCAAAGTTTTACTGCAGTTATATTTTTGATTTATTGTATTTCTATGTGTTTATTTTTTTCAGTTAATTTTGCCATTCAGATGCGATCATTACGATTGCATGCCATTGAAAGTCGTCGGTGACTTAGGTCAAGTTTTATTTACTGAATTTGACCTTAAAGATGAAGCGAGTGTTGAAAAAGCCGTAAAATATTCCAATGTTGTGTTTAATCTCATTGGAAGAGATTATGAAACAAAAAATTTTAACTACAACGACGTTCATGTTAAAGGTGCTAGAACAATAGCAAGGTAGCCTTTTTATACTAAACGTAACTTTATTGTACTAACAAAATCGGCAAATAATAATTTTGAATATTTGTAGAGCTTGCAAGAAAGCTGGTGTCGACAGATTGATCCATTTATCATATCTTAACTCAGAAGAACATCCCGAACCGATTGTAATGAGAAAACCCAGCGGTTTCAAATCTTCTAAGTGGCTTGGAGAACAAGTTGTTCGTGAAGAATTTCCCGATGCCACTATAATAAAGGCCTCAGACATATATGGAACTGGAGATAGATTTTTAGAGTAAAAAATTTCCATTTTTTAGTTTAGGTTTTAAGATTTATGTAAAATTAAATTCTCTTATGTGTTTTATCAAGAGCGTTTATGCATGGTTGGCGTCGTCAAGGAAAAATCGTGCCATTATATGGAAACGGACAGAAGACAGAAAAGCAACCGGTGTTTGCTTCTGATGTCGCTCGTGCTCTTCTTAACGCCGCTAGAGATTCTGATTCTCGTGGATTGGTCTACCAAGCTGTTGGGCAAGTGTTGCAGAATTAATTACCACGTTTGAATAATTTATTGACAAGTTCATCAACGTTTTCGTTTTTAATTTGTAGACCCAGAAGATATAAATTAGCTGATTTGGTAGATTGGTTCTATTATACTACACGTAGAGGTCCATTCTGGGGATACTACAGATATGATATGAAATATGATCCAATATTCCAACTTAGGGTTGAAATGACTGAAAGATTTTCACCGGCTTATCCCTTTGGTTTTCTACACTGGGAAGGATTGGAGAGGGTAAATAACAATTTGTTGTTTAGATATATATTTGTGTATTTTTTTTGTATATTTACTTATTTCATATATTAATATGAAATAAGGAAATATTTTCAATGTTTTGTTATTAATTTTCTTATAAATGTATTTTTTGTGAATTAGGAAGCTACTAGTGATAAAGTGATACCTGGAGTCCCCAATTTAGAAGATCTTGGAGTCACTCCAACATTAATGGAGGATCAAATACCTTGGGAACTGAAACCGCTCAGAGCTTTTGGTTATTATGATGAAATTACAGGCGATCATGAATTTGAAAAGGTTGTTCCTCCTCCGTACACTGTTGCTTAATTCATTAGCAATTTCTATTATTTATTAAATACGATATAGAAAAAAGTTCTTTTCTTTTGAATCTAATCAAAAACTGAGTTATTGATTGTATAATTGAATAAATACATTGTTTTGTAAATAGATAATTTTTTAATTGTTTTATTAAAAAAACTAACAGCAATAAATCTAAAATCAACGAATTAAATAATTCTTGGAATAACATTTAAGTAGTTGCTACAATTTTCATTGACAAAAAATATAAATACAAAATGCTAAATGCATATTTTGTATGATAATGAATGAGATATGATAATTATATGATGGTGCATTATGGCAAAGTAAATTATAAATATTGTGTTATAATTTTACGATTTCTTGTTAGAGATCTGTTGATTAGGTAATTCTTCTTGCAATTGTAATATATGTTCGACAGCCTCAGGGTGACCGTCAGGGCCTATTCGGCATGGTTGAATCACACCAGCTCTGTTGAGTTGATCCATCAAATTGACTAACTTCATTGCTTCATATTCTTTCTGTAAAACAAAACGAAATGAATGAGTGACAAAAGGAGAATTAAATACACATTTCAACGATATTTCTCACCTGTTCTTCCGAACATCCCGCCATCGGGTCAATTCTGGGCGGTTCATAACAACCAGTCACAGGATTGACAGTGTGTCTCATGGCAAGATATTCTTCAGTATCACTATCCTCACTATCTGATGAATACTGTGAATTTTCAGAACACATTTTATGCGCGCCTAATAATCCTCTGTTAGCAAAATGGCCAGCTGCATTTCCGTAACCAGTATATTTTATCATTCTTCCCACTAAAATTATTTTCTTATTATAAAACTGTAATTTGTTAGCACTAAAAAAACATGAAATAACATACCGTTTTCTTTACATAAAATTAATAAAAATTCTGCAGTCAAATCTCGTACATGAGTAACAGGGGTTGTTAGCAAACGACATAACTGATTTCTTATAGTGTTTCCTTCTTCGGGTCGAGTGTGAACATCTTTTAAAGGTGGTAATATAACAGAACGTACATATTTACGAATGTATCGAGATCCACTCACAGCTTTATGCATAACAGTTAAAATGGGTGATAAGTTTTCATACTGATTTGCTACGTTCTGAAAAATAAAAAAAATGATAAAGTAATGGAAAATAAATGCGCCTAATTTAATAAAATATGAGAAAACCTGTGTAGAATTCATCTTTGTTTGAAGATATTCAATTAATTTGTAGATACCACTCATATTTCTTCCTTCATATTCAAAATTATTTTCTACATTATTGATGATTGAGAGCGGAGCTATTTCATTAAAACAAGAACTGGGTATGCTGAAAATGAGAATTCAATCATGTTAAATATACGTAGTTTTTATAAAATTATTCTATTAAATAATAAATTACCCAGTCAAGAAATTAACGATGTTGTTATGGAGTTCATTTCTTTTTGCATTTGAAGATGCATTGCACAAAAGAAAAGAGTGACATATTGTGACGAGTCGTAATATATAAGTTTCATCGTTATCTTCGGCTGAACTGTGGGTTTTATTTTCTATTATAAGATTGAAAAGCGTTTTCAGAATCTCACAAGATAAATCTAATTGCATGTCCTGTAAATATCATAATTTTAGTTAAAAATTCTAGCAACAAAAATAAAAGCTATTTGGGGGATATTAACATTTATAAAGTGATGTTCATCCGCTAACTCCATATTGTGTGATGATATTTCTTTTAAAATTTCATCCAAACTTTCAGTAAGATAAGCAAAACCGTGATATTCATATTTGACTTTGCCTCTCACTTGTGGGCATAGAGCAGTTATAGCAAACAGTAATTTCATATCAAAAAATTTGATATCATGAGGAATGTTTTTTTCCTTGTATGTTCGAAGTCGACAGATTATTCCTTCTGTCATACAATTTTTGGTACACATTTTTTGAACACTCACACTGTTGAAAACGAGATTGCATAAACATTTGAGCGATTCTACAATAGTGCTATTATTTGGAGTTTGTTCTGGAAGTTGTTCATCATCAGCTACTGTCAACTGATATAGACCGCTTAACTCTAATAATGTGTTTATCCATTTTTCACATACAACATCATCCAATTGTGTTTTATCTCGACTGAAATTAGATTGTTGAGAATATAATATAAAGGACTGTTAATAAAGAAGAAAGCTGTATGTAAAGTACCTCAATATTCTAATATTAGCCAAGCATAATTGACGAATATCGTCAAATGTAGAGTTCTTAAGATTTTCGAATATAGCGCACCATAATTGAACTCTCAAACTATTGTGATTCAATTCGGGAAATTCAAATGATTTACTATTCTGAAAATAAATCCAGTATTAATTGGAAACGAAATAAAAATCAAATTATTAAAAAATAATCGAAAATATAAACTTACTAATTGAATTAAGTTCTTAAGAATGGGCGTTATCGCGTTGACATTTCCACTATTAATAATGGCAATACTTTTTTCGTCCATTTTTTGCAAATAGACGTTTCTCGGTATTTTTTCTAAAATGAAAATCAATATATTCAACAACCAGAAATTCCAAAATTACTAACACAAAAATTGACAAACAGAACGCCAATGACAGTTGCACAGTTTAGCCAACGTAAGTGAAACCAGTAGGGAAAACGTGGAAATATCCCCTATATATAATAGCGGATTTCTGTCTGTGTGTCTGCTGTGTGTGTGTGTCTGTATGTCTGTCTGTCAGAATGACGCTCGCGACTCTCATTGTATCGGGAGCGCATAAAAAGCAGAGGGTGTTTACATAATTTCAAACATTGATTG
>JAOXNN020000068.1:407619-438410 GCA_028571205.2 Hydropsyche betteni | reverse complement strand
ATATTTTCTTGGTGGGTAATTTGAATGTCGAAGTGGGTAACACAATTACCCGCGGGTAGTGGTTTGCCGACCACTGGATTAGAAGGATTATGGTATCATGCAACTGTGTGCCTTATGTTCTTCCATTTCTTATAATACCGAAATATAGCAAAACACAGAGTTCATTAAATATTTCAAAACCAATGAATGGTAACAAAATATATATGCATTTTATTAAACTTTGATAACTTCAGTTAAGTCGTTACAGCTGTGAAAATATTTTTCAAAGAATCTCAGTTTATATTAAAAGAACGGAAAATTGTGGAATTGGCGACGAATATTATATTTTTTGGCAATTAGGTAAATAAACAACCATATTATTGTTGATGGTGTTTGACTCAAAAGTAATTATTTGAAATCTCCAGGACAATATGCATATTATTTTCAAAAAAAAAAAAATGAAAATGATAAACACTATTCTTAAAGCATAGAAAATCTTGTCTGTCTTCAGAGTAAATGTATTATAAAACATCCTAAAAAGTTAAAAATGTATATATTATACAAATATTAAATATTTGAAAATTGCTTTACAAAAACAATACGCATTAGCAAATAAAAATTCATTATGCATCTATAAAAATATTATATTAATTTTGATAAAATATGCAATTGCTACTTGAATTATTTATTATTTTTTTTAAATTATTAAGATTGCATTGATCCCTCGATCCATACACTTACAAATTTTAATTCCAAAAACCTATCAAAATTCCAAAACGATGCTTCCAAACAAACAAATGCATCTCAAACGCGCTCACCTCGCCATAATCCGAAATTCAAATTTGCTCAGCGGTCGATGCAAGTTTCGACTGACAGTAACTGACGAGGCGGCCCTCCCTGGTGCGGCCCTGGGCCCTCATCCACAGCCGAAAACTTGGGCCCGTTTAGTTAAATTGAACCGCGTTAATTAATTATCAAGTTGCGAGACAAGTCTTCGTCCATTAAGCGCTAGAACGAGACGTACGAAATCCGCCCGATGCTAATCTGATCCGTCGTTTTACACCTGCAATGCGTCTTTTGTGTGCTTAAGTTGTTTTTTTTTGTTTTGAATAATTGGTTTTGGGTTTTTTTCGATTTCGATATTCAATTATTTGAAATATGGTGAGTGTGAGGATGAAATTACAGAAATAATTGAGCGTAAATGAGAACATGTTTTCATTATGTAGCGACATCTTTATTTTCAATTTATCACATGATTAAAATTTTCAAAAATCTCAATAGAATACAGTAAACCTCTCTATAACGCCAAGATAGATTCTACGTTATAGGGGGTTAAGATTTTTCAATTTATTTTTTTGGAAATTTTTACGCGTTAGCTGCTTGTTTCAAATGCATTTGAAAAAATTTAAAAAAATTTGAATACATTTTGCATATAGAGGTGGGGGGGGGGAGACGTTGTAGAGGGGCTTATTTTATTATATATATTATGTATAATTATTGCTTTGCTTTCAATTTGGAGAAATATTTCGAAATTTCGAAATTTGTTGGAATTTATTTGAAACGTCGCTCGACTATTATTCGAGGACTCAATATGCAAAACGAACTCACTAAGTCTATTTAAGTATGCAGAAAATTTTAAAAGTTAAGTAATCCCCGTCCGTTGCCCGCAGAAACGAAGGACAAACAAACGTGAAGTATAATTTCTTTCGGAGCCGCATAATCCTTAAAAAATTGACCCGAACACAGAAAAAAGCGGCATAATAACATTATATAAAGTATGCGCGTAACATTTTAAAAGGGAGGCCCTCTCTTACGAATTCGAAAGTTTATTTTTTTCCCTACTCTCTTTCGTCCATTTCGCGTATGCTATGTTTTTTATT
This sequence comes from Hydropsyche betteni, assembly GCA_028571205.2. Classification (NCBI taxonomy): domain Eukaryota; kingdom Metazoa; phylum Arthropoda; class Insecta; order Trichoptera; family Hydropsychidae; genus Hydropsyche; species Hydropsyche betteni. Next base: position 436,551 of record JAOXNN020000068.1, on the reverse strand, counting down.
AATTTGCGAGTAAAATGAGATTCAGCATAGGGCAAGGCGAACGAACGAAAGTGGGAACGCACATATTGTACATGTGTTACTGTGAACTTCACAAATTCAAAGTTATTAACAAAATATCGATGGAACGTCCACAAATTTCAATTTATCATCATAATATGTCGTCTATGTCAAGATGTTTGTAATAAGTCATCGAAAGTTTCATATTTTTCTTATCGCGTTTACTATTGTTTATAATAATAAATCATTTGGAAGAGAAATATTTTTTTTCCAAATCACGCAAAAATATCCATGCAATATTTTTCATTTAACTTTAGTAATCAGTGAATCTCAATCAATTTTTATATCAAATTTAAAAAATCGGAAGCAATTTCTAGTGAATTCAATTCATACAATTTTTTCACATATTATATTATACAATCGTTCCTATCAATTCAAAAAAGGTTTATTTTGCAAATTTAAAAATTTGGCAAAATTTGTACATTCACCTCAACGAATACGTATACTTCGAGCATTATTGAACGTGTAATATAAGGAGAATATCTATTAGCCGTATTGGAATTCCGAATATACGTACAATAGCGGTGAGATAGCAAACCACGTCAGGTGCTTTTATGTAAAATGCTAAGCTCAAATTTATGGCGCCGAGATGGGAAGTATGAAAAGGAAACGACACGGACTAAAAGGGAAAATCGAATACGTATCATTACCTATATTATAATATAATATACGTTCCGCTTTGCTCTCGATCCTGAGTACTGGAAAAAATAAAGTTGGCAAAAAAAAAATACGTGCACAAAACGTCCAAAAAAATCGTACGTCTGAAAAATATAAATCGTCTGTTTTCAAAATGCGATATGTCCATATTTTATCGAAATTGAGAGGAAAATATTTTGTATTTATAAGAGTTTCTTTTATCTGTATTGTGTTTCATGTTTAGATTTATTGAACTTGAAATAAAATGTAATATAAAGGTACAAAATAAAACAATTTTTTTTATTCAAAGAAAAAAATAATTATTTTGTTCAATAAAAACTAAGCATTTTTTTCACTGAAAATCCTGAAAACTATGTAATATTTATATATATTGTATTAAAAGGTATCAATATGTATACAAAACTATCATATTTTCATAAAATATCAAAGAAATCACATTTTAAAAATTGACACATATGCAGGTATTTCCCAATATACGACGAGAATACTTTCTTCGATCTCAGTTGTAAGTCCAATCCATTTTAAAAAATGAATTAAATTATTTTTTTATTTTTTTCAGTCGTTAGTCCAAATTATATCGAAAACCGCGTTTTGAATTTTTTCACCCCTCACACATGAGATGGAACACGTCGCAAAAAAAGTATTAATATAATATGATTATGATTTACGGTGACGTTTATAGTCGATAAAGTATTGTATGACAGCGTTGAACTATTCCGAAAAGATAAATGAATTTCAATTTAATTCCGAACGAGAGCACGCGTATTGCGCCGTTTGCAGTACGCGGCAATTGAGTTCACCTGTTTCCTTACAAATGACGCGCAAAAATGTATATTGTTTTCCTTACGGTGTTTTATTGTGTCGAAAATATTGCCGCGTAAATAAATTAAGGATGTTCTTAAATGTAAATCGATCAAAGTTAAGAAAAACTTTCAATACATCGGAAATTAATTTTCGGGAATGATCTTAATTTTTTGTGATAATAAAAAAAGTTCGTCCTTTCGAGGCGCTTCAAATCTTTTAGCCATCACCGTCCAAAATGGCTGCCAGATCAGAAAAGAGTCAATTTGCAGTAATGACAAATTCAAAGACCTGTATCTCTTTTTATCTTTTAATTCGGGCGCAGATCGCCTACGCAGATATAGACCAGATATCCGCGGCCGGACGTTAACGTAATTTTCCAGCTTCATGTTACACTGCAAGAAAGATAATGATGCAATAAATGTAAACGAGCCCCTCCGCCCCGCCCATCCCCTGGGTCAGAAGTGGCCAACTTTTGTATATAAATAAAACGAAATTTTCATTAAAATTTAAAAGTGACAAATGAAAAAAAAAAGGTTGAAACGTATTAAAATGATAATTTAAGATTGATTTCGTATATAAATTTCGATATTTCTTCACGTTGGATATCCATGCTCGAAAGCTTCGAGGGAAGCGGGACGAGGAGGCAAACGGGGGCCGAAGAACGGGGCGGAGCGCCCGGCTCCGAAAACCGTTTAGGATAATAGGCCACATAAATAATCTTTATATGTGGCAACACTTTTACATGTGTTAACGAGCGGGCAGAAAAAGAAAACCTCACAGCAACGGATGGAAATCAATTTTCTTTTACACGTGCCCCTCCCCCGCGCCCGCTTCCGTAGTAAATCCCGCCCTCTTCTTCCTGTTACGGAATAATTTATGGGGTTATGTATAAGCGCGGGCAGTCCCCTTTCGCGAGCCTCGCGAAATTTTCAAACGTATAAATTTGTCGGAAAATCAAAATTCGAAACGATCCGAACCACTTAAGCGGATCCGAAATACGACCTCCGACGAATATAATCATGATGTCATTATTGTTGTGACTGTACTACACACACAGCCCCGACTAAACGGGCACATTATCAAATAATTACGAGTCAGAACGGTGTTCTGGCGAATGGTGTGCCGGTGTCGAGGGACTCTCATTACGACTCCATCTATTTACCATTATATTGCCGTCACGAGGGATGAATTGAGCACGTAGATTACACATCGACACCCCGGAAGCCTGCGAGTGCAGAGGAGTCGATACCCGCTTTCGCCATAATTTCATACGTGGTCATTCGGGTTGAAATTGATGGCTTGGTGGGTGTTTATTATTATTGTGTTTGGTTATTTGATGGTGAATTCTGTGGAGTATTATCGGAATAGTTTAGTTTTTGAAGTGAAAACGATTTTATTTGTTACGTAATTAAAGTACTTTGTTGATTTAGAGTATAAATAGTTTTATGTGATTCGGTATGATTTTGTGTATTCTTCTCAAAAATATTGCGACAAATTGATCCAAGAATCATATAATAAGACAAACTAACCATAAGCTAAATCACGACAGTAAAAAAAAGCTCGGAAACAACGCAAGTTAATATTATCGATTGGCAGTGAAAAATGGCTTTCACAAAACACACGCGTATGAGCTCATAAACTAACAGTATTTACTCCAAAATGTACTCATCGAAATAGTTTAATAATGAAGATAAATAACCTAATCAATATTTTAATACTTATTATGTTCTGAATTTTCATCAATTCATATTTAAAAATTTGAAATTTGCATGTATCCCCCGATATTTGTATATTTCGGTCAATGTGGTCTTCTCATACCAAAATGTTGGTCAAGCCTGGCGTAACATATATTATATTATATCATGTTTGCTAAATATAAAGATAATGATTCAATCATTTAAAAACACAAACAATAAAATTAATGTTTTTCATATTAATTTGATGAAATAGAATATCTTGATATATCTCAAACGCTTTAAGTTAATATATGAATAAGTTGAATACTTCTAATTGACATACAATATATCACATAATCGAAGACGCAAAATTTCTCAATAATATGTCCAAATTTAGATCAAACAATAGCAAAAAATAACCAAACTCGAACGCGCGTGGGCAAGAATCGAAAGTGAAGCCTAATTTATCACGGCGATAACGTTGAACGGGCCTCGGCTATAATTTATACATATGAAACTTCGAGGCCTCGATAAGGCTTTCGCGCACTCGCTGCCAATATCTGAACGAAACTTTGCTGTTCTGCTGCTTTGGCTTCATGGTGTGTCTCTTCCTCCTCGAGGAGTATCGAGATGTATACTTTCCCGGGCGGATGTATCGTTGTTCGAGAACAATTGTGTAATTGTCGACGATAGTTGTAAATGAGTGCTTAATGTGTGCTCGTCTTGTGAATAAAGTAGTTTTGTTTATTTATTATTTTTGATGATATATTGAAAATAGTTTTGGTGATTTTCGATCCGAAATTTTTTTTGTTTGTGTTGATAAAACATTTTTTTCGTTTACTCAATAAGTTATAAATATCTATTACGTACATAAATAAGAATACAAGAAAAAGTTAATTTAAAATCTTAAGAATTTTTTTTATGTATGCGTAATGTAAAAATTTTTTTATATGATATTTGAATTATTAATATTAAATCTATATACGACAAATTTAAAATACTTCTGAATTGTCATAGATTTTTCCGTCACTAAAAATCGAGATAAAACTTACATGATAGATCAATACTATGACTGTATTCAGTTATTCGATAATATCCCTATATAATAAATAGTAAACATCCAAAAAATATCTTTATTTCCAAAAATCTTTTTCTAACACACAAACATTATCAAGATCAAAGAAACCACAACAACAAACAACCACCAATTCCACTCTAACGAATCAAACACCATCACCATCAATCAACGTTACAACGATCAAAACTAAACTCGCACACATAAAACAACCCATAACGATCAATGCACCGTACAACCACCCCCGAACACATTTCATCCAGCTGCATTTAAACGACCACCCCAATTTGCTCATTTGCATGGCTCAGCAGCGAGGAGGAAACGATGGTTTCGTCCAGAAACAAACACTAGAGGCTGTTCCACAATAAAACCACCTTACACAACCCGGCTTCGGTCCCGGGGGTGGTTGCAGATAAGTAACACCGCCGGGTTGGTGAAATTACGTGAAAACGCATACTATGGTGCAAGATTATGCCTTTATTTTATGTATTTTTGCACGGGGATGGGGGCTGGAGTTTTTGCACGTGCGCCTCATTAAGTTAACTATCGTTTATTGCCTTGGGATGGTCGTGGGGAAAAAGGAATTATTTTGTTATAGGATATGTTCGTCATGTTGATTTTTGTGCGGTTTGTTTGTTTTTTTTTTTATATTTGAGAAAAAGGTAAAATGTTTATATATTATATGTGTATAATAAATTTTAATTTTTCATATTGTAAAAATTTTAAATTGAGGATTGGAAAAATAAGAATTTAACATTTTTCTCAGAAGCGAATTCTAGAAATATCAATTTCTATGATAAAAAATTGTATTTTCTAGTAACTTTATATTTTCTCTAATGAATATTTTTTCCAAGAAACCAAGCATTGAGTATTTTTTGCGTACGTTTCTCAATATTCATTTTAATAATATATAAAATTACAAATAAACTAAACATATTGTATACACGTATTTTCTGAAAATGCTATGGAACTATTATATTTCAATGGCAATTTTTGATATGTAATATCTATGAAAATATTTTCTTCAAAATTAATACGGAAACTATACGGACAAACATTGAGAATCTCTGAGTCCAAGAGATATACAACGTAGTTTTATTCGCAACTTTGAGCACTAATTGTCGACGTTAAATTTAGTACAGTCAGGTTAATTGCATGCGACCCTTCAAATTGTTATCATTAGAAACAAACAGTTGAATGCGTACAGCGAAAGTTACTTCCTAAACGTTGAAATTCCAACGCCGCGGTGCGAATTTGTTTTAATTGTCGCAATAAATTTTTGTATGGAACAAATTGCGACCCGACATCGAGATTATGTTGCTAAGATATTAAAACTAACACCATTGTTAACATGCAACGTTTCGATTGCATATTCAAGCCGAAGTGAACTGGAATTAGTTTCGGATACTATGTTGAATACGTAAACAGTCAACTATCTAAGAAAACTTGCATAAACACGAATATGAATATTGAATACTTGAAAACATATAGTTAAAACTAAAACATCGATAATCCAACAGGAATGTCCTTTAAAGACGTTTTTATAGTTCAAACTTTGGTCGTTCGATTTTTGACAAGTTTAATTTGAATTCTTACAATGTCTGTTTCAGACGAAAATTTTTCCAATGTAATGGAATCTAAGTTGAAAGAAAAAATATATAAAATAAACTCATAGGATGTACATTTAACACGTTGATACATTGAAATTGAGGAAAGTTGTTTCCAAGGTATGTTAAGCCCAATTGGGATGTTAAAGTTAAACGTTGTGTCTAAATATATTCTATGAAATAATATCTTGTATAATATTTTGTGAATTTTTTTCGACGTCGCGTTGTTGTTGACAGTGTGCGTAAAAGGAGAAGTTCGTTAGTCAAAGGTACTCTTTTTTTTCACGTCCATTATCCTTTTCTCATGTACACCTGTTACCTCTCTATCTCATTTGTCAGTTTTTATGGCACAAGTGACGTTTTGTGTATATAAACTCGTAATATTGTAAGAAAATATATATAATACACATATAGAGACTTTCGAGAAAAATGTGGGAGTTAAGCGTCAGCTTATTTTCGCGATAAAGCTAAAACTCGACTCATGGGAAAATTCTATTAAATATTGATATTGATACTCTGCGGAGTGAATTTGAAATTAAATTAGTTTTTTTTTTTAAATTGACATTTACACCGTTCATTTTAATAAATGTCTCGTCTCAATTTCAATGCACTTGATATAAATATAAATTGAAAAGTTTCATAATCAATTTAATATTCATAAAATTTATTAAATGTCAATCAAATAAAATTTAGTTGGAAAATATTATTGGTTCAAAGTAATTTTTTTTTTAATTTAACAGGAATTAATTTCATAGAATAGTTTTCAAATGGCTCGGAAAACGTACACGTTAGTGTTGCCAATGTACAATAATGGTGTTTTCGACCATTTCACAAGCTAACAATGTTGCCAATCGAAACACTTGCACACAGACAAAACAAGTTCAATTGGAATTATTTGATAGTATTTTACTAATGTTTTGTCATACATAAAAAGCTTTTGTCAAAAGAATGTATTGTTATTTGGATATTTTTTCCAGCTTTTTGATTTCAAAGAAAAATTATTGTTATTACGAAAGAAAAAATCTTATTATTATATTTTCTAATAAAAATGTACGAGACAGATTTTATTAAAAAAATTCCAGAACGGAAAATCAAACATGTATTTTGTTTTTATAAAAAAGTACGATTATTTTCTGGGTCGCAAAAATAATTACATTACGTTTCATAAGAAATATAAAAGCATTTATAGCTATATATTAATCTGTTAAAAAAGTAATTAAAATAAATATTAAACCAAATAATAACATAAATAATTGTGTAACTTGAAAATTATAAATATACTTGTTCAATATCATGCATTTTTAAACAACCCTAATTTTTTAATGCCATTCTTCGATAAGTCTTGATATTTCAATAATCTGTGCAACTTTTCATCGTTATTGAATCGCTTAGTACCCCAAAACTATGAAAAACAGGTTAAATAATGAACAAATTATACCACTAAATATGTATTTTTTTTAATAAACTCTAATTTCCCTAATAAAACATCAAATCGAGCAAACATACAACGCAAAACCCATTTACCCATAATACACACAATCGACACGTAACAGCATCACGACACACAGGACCGACAATGTTGCCAACCACCCGCAGTGGTGCCAACATCAACACACACGAACGCAAGTATTAGCGCACTAGAAACTCAAAACGGCCGCGGATTTAATTCGCTCAAACGTGTAAAACAGTTTTAAACACGGTACGTGTTCGCGCGCTCGCGTTTCGACTTTTTACGAGAGCCGCGCGCTCCCTCGCGTCACAGCCGAAGGGTGGTTTTCCGCGGTTTTTCCGAGCTTTCCTATGGTTTTTCACAGTTTTTCCGACAGGGAAAAGTTCACGTCGTAAAGTGGCGCTCGTATAAGTGCAAGGACGTATCTTCGCGACACTCGCAACGTGATTTTTCAGTGAAATAAAAAAAATTGTGTTGTTTTTGATGCAATTTATGATATAGTATACTGATTTTCTTATTTAAAAAATTATAAAATTACAAATATACCACTACAGCATTTCAGGTATCTTTATATGAAATGAAATGTGCTCATCGAAAATTGCACTCTCGATATTCCGTCGACGTGTCATCATTGCAAATGAGCACTTCGTGTATACAATTAACGCGTAATCAGTTCACGAATACGTGACATCCAAATATGCATATTGTGCACACAAACACCAATTTGAACAAACAACCAAACACCCTCAACATTCGTACAAACTAACAATTCTAACATGCAACGAAGTGGCAATGTTTCTAAACGAGAAAACTTATCTAATACGCGCAACAAACCGGTGTACAATACGCGGCTTGGGTTAATTGTTGTATATATTTTAACACTGTTGAAGACCGATAAAATATACAATGTGTAAATTGAAAATTTATACAGTAGGATTACTTATAATGTATAAAAGTTATAGCAAGTAGTGTATATATACATATTCATATATATTATATAATACATTCAAATACCTTTTATATGGAAGAGACTTATTAGTTAAAAAATGTCTGGGTGACCTTATAAAAATTAAAGATAGATCCCATTAGTAAATTTTATGTCTAATCCTCCTTTTTACACTGGAGATACGTTCTAGAGACTATCGCGTACAAAATATAAGGTGAAAATATAAAAATTGGAGATGGGTTATATCAGTATATTTGGACAGAGCTTCCATCCAAATATATATATTATAATACGAAAAAATTTCATCATGCAAAATCATTAAAAAATATCGAAATTTATAAATACGGATTTTATTTTTATTTTTATACCGTGACAAAGTGAAAAGAAATAAGAAATCGGTTCTTCTTCTTTAAACCGTGTTATTTCGTAAAATTATAAAAAAAAACTTTAAGAAAAGAGGATTGAGTTCATTTAGACGGAATTTCCATCCAAATATACATTATCAAAAATGTATTATAAAATGAAGTTTTTCTATATGAAATCATCAAAAAATATCGTGAAATTTTATTTAATAACTATAATTGTGTATTGTCTTAGTCTTGATATTATCATTGTGGCGTAATAATACATAATTCTTTACTTTTAAACCATGTTACAGTTTTTTTACTTGGACTGTGTTATTTTGAAACCATGTAAAAAGGAATTTAGGTATATATGGATTAAAACATGAATGTGTCTAATTATTCCATATATTTTACAATGAAAGAACTTTTTTAAACGCGAATTTTCTAGTATATCACAAAATTGCTTAAAAAATATATTTTTTTAAAATCTATATAAAAATATATATGCGTGTGTGTTAGTTATTCTTGCTTTACCGATTATTCGATTAAAATAAAACTTTGTAAATATCTTTAAAAAAATCTGTATCATTAAAACTACATTACAACTCGATCTGACGCTGTTTCAAAATGAAAAGTGACGCGTGGCCTGAGCAACGCCGGCTACCCGAGCCCGTTTCCCGACCAACGCCGTATACAATCCACTAGTAAAAAAAAAATAAACACCATTCACCATTCGTTGAACGTACGTACACAGCATTCGCGCAAGATCGTTTTCAGCAGCCACCTCGTTTCAGATTTACGACGCATATCACGGCAGCGTATATACGCGAAATGAAATAAGTGAATGTGCCAGGGAAACTTCTATTTTCGCACATCGCGATTTTCCATTTCTTTTATTGTCGAGTGCACAACTTCGGAAGGGTTATTTGTTTAACGGCGGCCGGGCTTACCCCGTTGAAGACCTGCGATAACCCGTGGCCTGGCTTTAGTTTGTGGAAGATGCAATTTTGCTTTTTGGGTTTGGCGTTATGGAGAAGAGGTCGTTTAGCGAAGGGTTATGGTGGCTGTGAGTTTTTGGAAAATGTGTGTATGTTCCATTGGGTGGTTATTGGATGCTTTGTGTATTTGATCGTTGGGTTGAAATTATCGTGAAAATTATTAAATTCTTAATTTTGATTTTTTTTATCAGTCTACAGTAAAAAGTCTTGGAATCATATAATGAGCTTGTTTTGTATTTTGAATTATTTTCCTTTGATTTTTCTTAGAAAAAAAGATTATCTTACGGAATCATAAAATAATATTATATAATAGAATGATGTCTATCAATTTTTCTCTGATTATCAATAAGACAATATTTAATAATGAACTTTGAATTCTCTAAATACGAATCAAATACAAAAATAGAAGCTGATATATAATATCATTTTCATGCGAACTAAATAAATGGTTGAATATTCATCCATTTCATTTATTCATCCATATTATTATCAATAATAAATTATTTGATATTGATAATAATATGATTAATTGAAACAAAAACTAATATTTTATACTTCTAATTAACCAAAAATTTTCGTGTAATTCACAGATGCCCTTCAAAGTGCAAAAATCCAATTAGTAACAAATTGGCGAACTACTAACAAACCGCCATCTTTGAACCGGACGAATACCTTCAGAAAAACCGCCTTTGATATCGCAGACATCAATTAATCAACGTATACGTATCAAGAAAATTTAAAACGCATTTTATGAAAATTGCTCATTATACGAAATGCAGATGTTCCGACGAGCCGATTAGTGCCTAATTGACACACAGGGCTAAATTACCCTCCTCACGTATATATTAAGCTTAGGCTGCTTTAGAGGTTGAAGAACACTCTTTCTTCTCTGTATCCGAACAATTGTGGTGAGGAGGTCTTTGTTGTGCCCTTTGCGGTGTTCCCTTCGAAGAATTTAAATTAGAGAGCAATCTCGAAGCGAAATGCTTTATATTGTCGTGTGTATGGCGTTTTGCGCTTTTGTGTCGAACGACGATACTGAAACGAATGTGGAAAAGCAAAAGCTTTGAGAATGATATAAACGGTACTTAACGTATAGAGCGTTTATAATTTTTCAGATCGGAGAATTTATCGTGAAAAATTTTTTTTTGCTCATTGATTATTATGGTCTGATCAGCTGAGAAATATGGCTTTTTCATTAACCTGTTTATTTTTCTTTCAAATGTTTTTTTTTATTTTTAATTATGTGGCGTCTATCGTAAAAGTTTTATCCGCGAGAGTGTAAAAATGTAAAACTTTGTTTTATGCGAGTTAAGAGAGCATTTTAAAATTTTCACGGAAAAATTTTGTAAGTTTGAACGAAGTATAAAATTATAGTTCATATAAATGGTTGAACATAATATTTCGGGGTCTGCTTATTTTTTACTAATTTATCGTCTGATATATAATAATTTTAAATACAATTTTAGTTAAAATATCAACATAATAAAATAAATCAAAAACTCAACGTTGATTTTACATTTTATGATATGTGTGCAATAATGAAAAGATAATTTGAAGGTATTGCATTATAAATTATTTATAGATTACTTTTAAATATATATAGTATTGAAACAAAAAATTGACTCTTTTCCATATCGCGTTATAAAAATATGTAATGGCATTTCCAGAAAGTGGTTATTGAGTGCGGGTAGCCGTACACGCGATGCACTTCAATCATCACAAAATTAGCAACGAAAAAGTTAAAAAACTCAATCAGAAACTGAGTTTTACAACCGGGCATAAAATAGAATCACAAAATATGCAATATGCTCCTTCGTACATTCGAGGAACCTTTACAAAGTTGCGCGAAATTTGTACTGAGCGAAAAGCATATACCTTATTAGCTCAATATCATGTGACGCGCATACAAATGAAATTCTCCTTGAAATATATTTGGTATTTATAAAATAAATTTTTAATCGTAAAAATGTATAAATATATGTATAAATTTATGAAATTCAAATTACGAATGGTACTTTTTATATTATTTTATATATTAAATTTCTATTCCATTTAAAATTCATGTTCTATATATATGTATACTATATATCAGTGGTCGGCAAACTACTACCCGCGGGTAATTGAACTGCCCACTACGACATTTTGAGTTGCCTACAAAGAAAATATTTTATTTTATTCAATTTTAAATATCATAGCTTTACTTAAAAACAACATATATTATATCATTAAGGATTTTATTTTATCTTTCAAAAAATTTCTAAAAACTTGTGCTAATGAAAAATGAGATACTTTGAAACACTAGCATTTTTTTTTCATTTTTCAATTTTTTAATCATATTTTATTGTAGTCCAATTATCAAATAATTTTCATCTGCAAAAATTGTCAATTTAACATAAATTTAAGCCCCCAAAAGAATAGTAGTTATTTTTTTCAATATTATCAAACAATATTTTTATAAAATAAATTACAACTTTTAAAGTGTTTTCCTACATATAAACATCATTTGTCTTTATACTCAGAAGAATCGATTCTCGTCAGCTTTGCCCATTTTCCAATCTTTCACCCCGTCAACAAACACCTTAACCAAACATTACCAACAACAAAAAATACCATCACCATCATTAATAACACATCATCACTCATAAAACTCAGCAAACGACCAAGGGATTTCAACGACGCACTACTACGAATCGCGAAACCCGGCAGACTCAGAATTAAAGGCGTCGCGGCGAACAATTTCATTACGCAACATTAACTGAGCTCTGTTACACGGCTGAACCTTTTATGCGAATTCGCAGGAGAGATTAGAATGGATTTAAACTATTTATGCGTTTTGCCCTTCGGCGGCCGAGCCCGCAGGATCAGCTCGCAAGCCCCGTTCTGAGTCCCACACTCGTCCTTTAAATTCTAAACCGCCCACGTGTCCTCCCGAATGTCCTCCCGGCTACCCCCTTCGGGGCGAAGTACCTTTGTTTACGAGTAGGTGGTAACGCAGAATATATATTACTTAGCCGGTTGATTTCGACGCGTTAAGTGCGAAGTGGAAATCGTCCGGAACTTGAACTTGAAAAGCTCGCTGTGCTCTAAATAGGATTTATTCCGTGACTCGAGATGTATTAGTGTTATTTATGCGGAGCGGTATAAATACTCTTTGTAATTGTAGGGGGTTGTTTCAAATTTCGTTATCGATGTATTGCATTTATTCATAGGAAAATTTCTTGTTGAATAATTTATTTATTAAAAATGGAATGTTTTAAAATGAAAATTATTATAATAATACGTATAAACGTACCATTTTAGTTCATTGAAAATTTTTGCATATTTTGCTTATAGTTGTAGTGAGTATTACATTCGTTTTTTCTTATTTCAAAGAATTTTTTATTTATGTTCAAAGTACGAATTCAAAGGAGTTTACATTCGGAAAGAAGAAGGAAATGCATTCGATTCATTCGAAAGATGCAAAATAAACATTTCCGAGATGCATACGTTTCGAACTTTCAAAGCTAAAATATATTATACAATAGTACATTATTCCAAAAATCTTTTCAGAATTTGAATCGCTATTTATTTTCGAACAATTGAAATTCACCAATATTTAACCAAACGAATCAATCACGCAATTTTTATTGAATCAAAATGGAACGTCACTGTCGGAAAGGATGCACAGAAATTCAATTATTGCAAAAAATATTATCATCGAGCCAAAATATACAACACAAAATTGCACAAAGAGCATACGCGTCCGAATCCAAAATGTGAACAGTTCGAACGCTTAATCGAATCGTGGCAAAAATACTTTCGAAACAATCAACAATACATATAACAAAAAGGCTTTATGTATTTTTAATCGCGTTTAATCCCCGCGTTGCGGATCGCCCAGGATCTGGCCGGCTAATGAAGCGTTGGGACGGGTCGGGAAGAGGTTCGATTTGATGCACGTTAGCATAATCCGGTTCGTTTACGTAGCGATTCTATCTATTCAAAGGATTTGAGTGTTTTAGCCATGTTCAGGGATATTCGGGAGTCTGGTTAGGTGCGGTTGGAGATTTGTCTTTGCTTTGAAAGGAAGCGCCAAAGCTGAAGGTGACCACATTGGATAAGATTTGCTTTGATTCTTATGTTTGTATAACGAGAATGTGCTATAATTTTATCTGTAATTAAGAAATTTATCATTGAAATTAAATTTGATAATATTGTGTAAATATTTTCAATAAATTAAGTAAATTAATTGATCGTATCGATAAAATTTTGCGTGCTTTTTGCAGTCAATTAAACATTTTAGTCAAACAACTGTGTAATATGAAGTTAGATCAAAACTGAACTAAAAACGCAAAGACGATAAATTATTGATTCTATTTTAAGACAGCTGAAAATTTTTTCGGAAACAGAATAATAAAATAATACTCGGAAATCGAAAAAGAATGACATAATAACTACCTCATTTTTACTGCTATTTTGTGACATTAAATAATGGTGCAATAATTTTTATAATAAGCAACCATGATCTGTAGTCGTTCCACCAATTATCTTGAAAAAGTGAAATTTTATATTGAAAAAATATCTGAAAACATCCTTGCTCGTTACATTGAATAAGCCGTATTTATTTTCAGCGAAGATCAAACAAAACGATTAAATAAAAAATAAAATCGTTGAATTAGATGTAGTTTTATTTAAAAAAATTGTATTAGTGTCCGTATTTTGACAGGTACAAGTACATGGGGGGCGCAGCCTCCGGGGGCCTAGTCCAAGACGAAAATTATCGTGAAACAGCAGGCAGGTACATTAAAATCATACTTTTATACCAGCACGGCTCGGATACGACGTAATTGGATGTTGTCTTACTCGAAACCTCGGCATAAAGAAAATATGGATAATTTTCCGACTAAGCTGTAAAAAAAAGCAGTCTGTTTTCTTTTTGTTACGGAAATTTGTCTCTTTGAGCCTATCGCGCAGAATAAACACAAATTAAATATAAAAGCTTCCGTACACGTAACATAATCAAAATCTTATTTACTCAGTGACAGGTTGATGAATCTTAATAATCGCTTAATGCGAAAAATATAAATTGTTATGAAAGAGTTGCGAATTTTGCATCCGCTCGCTTAATTTATTCTTAGTTCGCTGTGTGTAAGGGCAATTTATTTTCTTATGAATTTTAAGTACGTATATTATGTGGGTGGAAAATGTGCATCGATGGCACAATTACTCGAAGATTTATTCGATTTTAGATCGACTCTTACACAAATCGGATAGCTTTGGAAATTGCTCATCACACCTGTGAGAAAAAAGGAATTCACTTTCGAACGACATAAAAGATGAGGAAAGGCAAAATCGGAAACGCTTCTAAGCGGCGTTTCTCAAATTCGATCCAATTTTCATCAGTTCGTTCATAAAGAATAATTTTTCAAATTGATTCAGTATTTTCATAAAATTATTGATTAAATATATACAGAAAAATCGGATTTGGTAATGTATCATAGTTGAATAGTAAAAGTTCAGGTTTTTATCTGTTGCATATACTTTTCATGATTGAACATAATATTATCATATTTACGCATTAGACCAAATAAGATATAATATAAATAATTATAACAGAAAAAATAGAATAAATTAATAAAGTTGTGAGTTTCAATTTTTTAAATACCAGCTAAATATAACAAAATATTATAGTATAATAAGATGATATTTTTAAATCCAACGAAAATTGAAATAGTAATTAATTAAAAATAAAATTTTTATATATTATTTAATTTAAAAATCCGAAAAAAATAAAATAAAATCAAAAAAATGTGTTAAAAAAACATAAAATAAAATGCTATAAAATTTTTTTATCGGCCCGAATTACTAATAAAAATAAAAATTCTGTTTGTAGTAAGATTTTTTTGTTTTATAAGAATTCCTCTACGTGTTTATAAATGACTTAACGTGAAATTTTGGTGTGAACTATTAAAAATACGTTTTATGTTATTATATTTGTTGATTATATTATAAAACAAAAAATTTAATCAAATATTCCAATATCTTAAAAACTCACTTTAAAAAGATATTAAAATTCTTCATCATACCCTAAATTCAAAAAATTTTCGAACAATTTTGTCACTTTAAATATATTATTCATAATTTTATGTACAAACGAAAAACGTGGATAAAATTAAGCTAATTTAATTTCTGAGACGGTTCCCAATTTTTCAGTTCTTACTGAAAAATTGGGAACCATCCCAGAAAACGGACCCCAGAACGAGAACAACGGCTCCGTATTTGAGGAGGGGCCCACGGGGAAAAAGTTGGATGGCGATGGGCCCGCCGTGAGATGCTTCATTATTTTTTATTATCACAATTTCTCGGTTGTGTGTTGCCGGATGGCCGTTCGCCCCTAGACCCACCCCATTCGAAATTCGTGACCCTTCCGCCCCGCTCTTGCCCCCGCCTCTGTGTTTCCTTACGTTTTTCCATTAGTTCTGCAAGAGGGAACATCGCGAAGATCCCCGGGCGAGGAGCGGGAATAATTACACTTTCGCGAATTAAATATCTCGCCGGGAACGGTATCCGAAAGTAAGGGATGAAAAAAAGCGCCGATTCAATAATTTTTATGTCGCATATTTTCCACCGGCGAAAGGGAGCCTTGCGAGATTTGGGCAAATTTATCGAGGGCGAGATAGCACCAATAATCGAAATTTTATTGGAGTCGTTTTTTTCTATTATTATTTGTCCGTGGTTATAAAAAGTGCGCTAAATTAAGTAAATAATAATTTTTATATATAATATTTGTTTGAATGGCGATTTTTATGAAAATAACCATTATATTAGTTCTTGTTTATAAAAGTCGTCGTAATTATCATTATAAAAAATTTAATAATATAATTCAAAATAAAAGTAATTATAGTTAATTTAACTTTAGTTATAATAGTTAAGTGTGAGAAATTGTATTGTGAGCACTTATTAATAATTGAAGTACGTATATAGGGTCTTTCAATAGGGATGTTCAAAATTTTTTAGGTTATAAAAGCCATGTCGTTAAAGTGACATCTGTCAAATTTATTGTCCATGTTTAGTAGTATACGACAAGTCATCATGTAAGATTATAGCGTTGAACAACGTGGGCAAATTATCAAATTTTATTGTACATTTCAAAAAATATTGATAGACCATATATAATATTAATTAGTGAAATTATAAATTTTGCAAAATTTAACGCTTTGTTTGTAACGTACTATGCAAAATTACTAGAAAAACTCCAAATAACGCAAAAAGTTTTTGCCTGTCTGTTCTGTAAAAATATTGACGGTGAATACTGACCGTTTAGTAAAAATATGGACCATTTAATATAAATGGTCAATTTTAAAGTTTATATACTGACCACAAATTAATCAAAATAAGACCAAAATAATGAGAGCAATTATAAAATATTCTATTGACACATCATAATTTTTTTTTGCAAAATTCTTCTTTAATACATTCCTCTGTTTTCAAACACAAAGTATCTTCATGCGGATCGAATTATTTTACAGTCTTTCGTATGCACTATATTCCGAGGCTGAATCGCGATGCGGGAAATTCGATTGAAGTGCATTTTCGTGCATTTTCTTTGCAGTGGGTTCGTACAGCTTTACCGGCATCGTTCGGCATAAAACTCGAGTAAATTAAAAAGTGAAGTGCTTATACACAAAACTTCGCTTGCTTATCAGCAGGAAAGCGGCGCTATTTGTGTGTAAATTTTATGTAGTGATTGTCGAAGAATATCGGCCAATTTATTTGCATGGACGTTGTAAGAGTTTGGCGATTACTTTGTTGAACTAATATTGTAAATTTTGTTCCTGTTTTGAGGGCGTTCGTGGTTTTGTTATAATGCTTTGAAATTTAATATTCGTTTAATAAAAGTATTTTGATTTAAAAGTATTAAATTTTCAATAAAAATTCATCACAAAAAAATTAATCAGATTTTCAATTTAATACGACCAGCCAATATTTATTACAAATAAATTAACGAATGATCTCAGATCTTTAGTGTTATACACTAGTAAATAGGCCCGATGTTAATAACATCGGATGTGAATTTGTTAAGAAATCCGATTCGAATATTTAATATTTAATTAATAAAATCAAAATAATTCATTTGTTATTTATTTGTGACATATAGGCAAAGCCAGTAGTTAGTAGGTAATAAGCATCATATTATAGAAGTTAACTGTATACGCATAAAGACCATATTACTATAAAAAGTTGCAAGCGTCATTCGAACGAACAGACGGACACACACACAAATCCGCGATTATATATAGGGGATAGTACATCTATCTTCTAACCACTCTACATATAACTTAACCTTTAAAACCCGACAAATCCACCCCTCCAAAAAAAAACATATTCAATCAAATACAATACACCATCCTAACAAAACCGATCACACATCGAAACATAAAAAAAACCACCATACACCCACAACGCACCATCGCAGCAAGACACCCACACCTCCGCCGTACACAACTTCTGCAGGAAACATCTAATTTAAATGCATCGAGCGGTTATCTGATTCGGGTCAAATTGTACTGAGAGTGAGACCCGGTATAAATACACACCTGAGTGGGGTCACATCGCGCCCCGGCCGACCCCTGACCTCGGCGGGTTATGGCCCGTGGGTTGGGGCAGTTTCGCAGGTGCATTCTGGCTTTGTGGGTGGTGGTGGGTGCATTGTGTTGGAGCGTGTGCATCCGCAGCCCCAGGGACGGTTCGTGTTGATGGGGTCTTATTGGGATTGAGTCGAAAAATTGGATGGTTTGCTTAAAAGGTAGGGTATCAATAGTGTTGGAAAATATTTTTATATAATATATAAAAATTAGATAGGTATTTTGAAATCGGTAAGTATGATTATAGTTTTTTTTTTTTTAAATTCGTTTGTTTTAAAAATTTAAGTAAATTTTTATAAACATTTCTATTTTTATTGTTGTTAATAAAAGTGGAAATAAACTAATGCAATAATCAGTGTATAATGATATTGAAGGAAATAATTATTGAATTTAATAAAAATACCATATTAAAAAATAACTATACTAGGAGCATGGAACTGAACATTACCATTTTTGAGCTACGTAACAATCATAGCCGTCTTGGATTGTATATGTTATTAGATAAAAAATATCAATTTTTATAATAAAAAAATCTGTAGTTTTTCTAAATACATCCAACATTTTTTTACACGGTTTCTAAAAACAATGCTCAAAGAAGAAGAATCGATTATTATTTTAAAATTCTTTTTTACTTTAACGCAGTATATAGAAAAATTGTATTATTATTATGCCGCAATGGTTAGATGTTTTTCGAATATTTTGCTACAATACACATTTTCTTAAAGTTTATTTAGATGAAAGATTTGTGTAAATATTATATACTGATAGAATTTCTATTTTTAATATGGTCACCATAGATTTTTTTACAAGGTAGTCTCTGGAACGTATTCCCCGTGATATCATCTTGAGAAATTTTTTGTGATATGCACCTAATCCTTATAGATTTGGTGCATATCAAAAATTTTCACAAAAAAATTATGTTTTTAATATAAAAAAAATATATTAATTTAAATTTAAAAGTTCTACACCACTGAAACAGACGTGTTCAATACGATGTCACGTCGTTCACATCCTAGGACGCAATGCAAGTAGACGGAGACAGTAGGAAGCATCTCAATCGACCCTTGACAATTCCTATTTATTTGGAGACCTGTATAAGCCACGATCCCGGTTCAATGATACTACATATATTATATAATTTATCGAAGGATTCCTTCTCCCGTTTTCCAGTCGTTCTACTATGGAACGCAGCAGAATAGAATGTATTCTGCTATGCACTGTTTGCAAATTTCGATGATTCGTTTTGATGATTAGAGTTGCAATATTAGTTCGATTTCATACTATTTCTTTCAATATAAGTTATGAATCAAAATATTTTTCAAATTGGCGTGAATAATTGGAATTTTTAAATAAAATTAGAAATAATTGCCGTAGTTGAAGAAGAATGGATAAGTTTAACAATGGCGCAATTTGTGATGTGGAGCGAATATTTTCTAGTACACTTTCAGATGAGTACTGGAAAGGTTAAATGTATAAAATGAAATCGAATATCCCACTGAAATTTTATTTTATGTTCAATTTAATTTCATTGAAATATGATGTTCATAAATTGATATTGCATTTTATTTGATTTGCCAACATCAAAATTCGAGCGTGTAAATAATATTTCACCATATCCAAAAATACAACAAAACTGATATTTGAATTTAATTTCACAACTCGTAATAACTCATCGTCTATATACAAGGGCACACCCAAATCTAACCGAACTTATTTTTATTTAATTTATATAATTAATTTTTTAACAAAAAACCTTTAAGTCCCTTTAAATTACTTTCCATTAATACACACAAGAGATTTGTCATCAATTACCAATTCCCCCCTTTAAATCGAAAAAACCCCTCGAACACTCATGTTTTTTCAATACCATTATCTTTGTAGATCGTTTTTACTTTTCAAGAGTTTCTGTGCCAGTTTTTCCGGTCACTAAAAAAAAATCATACAAGCACAACGGAACCTATATTACTTTAATAACGACTCTTGCTAATTGACTCAAAAATTGTAGCTATATACGTTCCTAGCGATAGAACGGGCTTCACCACAGTATCAGTTCGGTGATTTCTGGGTACCTCCTCGTATATCTTCAATTGCAATATAGCAATCCTTACAACTCAATCTAAACATTTAATATCGACCTCAAAATTGTACCACCGTCGATTCGAAACATCCATTATGCACACAGACTTCAAGATTGCGAACTAGGCAAAGGAGGACCATCCCTATCCTCCTCCCTGCAAAGGCCAGCCTGGTCTTTTCCGCAGCAGTTGGTCACGGAGCCACTAAATTATGAACGCCGTTATCCCACGGCGAAAACGGGCAAAAAGGGAAAAATGCAATAACGAAAAGAACGACCACTTGTTGGCCGACGATAACGCGGATCGGCGTCCCGGCGGCCATTGTGCGCCCGCTCCTGAGGACCTATTTTTCCTTTTCGGCTTACGTTCTTTGCCAAAGCCGTTCTCAAACGGTGGGTGTTATAGTTTGAGAATTGATCCGGGCTGTGTGCGGGATTTGGGTTTTTGTATGAGAACAGTAATGGTTTTGTTGGGATATGGCTCTGGTTTAGTTTTGGGCGTGTGTTGTTGTTGATACGGTTGCGAGAAGTTGTGAAATGATAGGTGATATCAGTTGAAAATTGAAAAAAAATTATGATATTATTAACTTGATGTATATTTGAACGTAATAAAATTTTTTATATCAAAAATTATGCTGCTTCTGAAATAAATGTGAATATGTAAAATTATTTTTGAACAGATTTTTCGATAATTTTTTTTTCGAAATGGTTAAAATATTATATTATATGTATTCTTGGGTTATGTTTGTACCGATTTTAATGATATTTGATATTTGAAAAAATGCTTATGTATTTCAGTACGGTATACGACCAATTTCATTTTTTGTCGTATTATGAATATTTCATTATTGAAAATAAAACGCACATAGAAATCTAATTTGATTTTAAATTAAAATATAACTCTCGGCAATTATTTAAGTTTGAATTATACTTTCATAAAATCGAAAACCTTTGAAAATCACTGTTTTTAAACAATCTATACGTACTTTTGCGATATTAGACGTATTTCTCAATAATGAACAAACCCGGTGGAATATTGAAAATTTGAAATCTTTCCCCCAGAAGATTATTATATCACAACTTAAAATATCCCCTTTGTATTAAAATCGATAAAATATTATTATACGGATGAACGACCGATTAATTCGAGCGATTATGAACGTTGTCCTTTGAAGAAGGTTGGTTTGTCGAATTAGCCGAAAATAACTTGTTCAATAATAATCAAAGGGTAAAGACAAAGCTACTGATGCTCGAAAAATTTATGCAAAAGATTAATTTTGTTTAAGATAAAAGTCGATTCGTATCAGAATAGATCCGAAATTAGTTTTGTTCCGAATTCGAAATATTAAATTCACAAAAGATGCGCTTTTGTTTCGAAATTCATCACACGGAGTTTAGAATTTACGATTCTGTGAACGCGTGAATAAATCGCGCAAATGTCGTATTCCTCGGAATCAAAAGTCTCGTTTTTCGCTCTCTTGACGAACAAAACCGGAACCGGAATCGGAACAGTCTACGAATTTCAAATCTTCACATTTTCTAACAGTATTCTCGCTGTTTGCGTCTGAAAACTTCCCGAAAAAGATTCTCACAAAAACAAATTAAGTATTTATTTTGTTTATTTGAATCATTAATTTTCAATTTTGATCTCATCGAACAATTATATTATCATAATTACAACAATACGAAATATAAATTCAATCCGCTTTCACCATCAGCTAAGAACCGCAATTTTCTCAAAACGACCAACAGTCTCGAATCGAAACAAAACAAAAACAAAAACGGTACAGGTGCGAATCCCCAACGTTCAATTATCCTTCGGCGGAAAATTAATTCGGCAACTTTTCCGCGACACTTTTCCTTTCGGAGGAACGGGACGCCGCATTTCAAATCTCGCGCACTTTTCCCCGTCGCGAAATTTCTTAACGGACAATGTGCGCTTTGAGGATTTGCAAAGAACGGGACGTTTCGTTTAGTATCAATCAAAGGAGTCCTTTTATATCGCGTCGACGTTCCAAACAATGCGTTCTCGTGTGTGCGAGTACGATCTGAAAAGGGATCTTTCTGAAGCAAATTATGTCGGTTTGTATGAAAATGATCTTTTAAATGGAGGTTTTTTTTTGTGATTGTATTTTTTCAGTATGTGAGAAATGGAGCTATTTAACCGTTTGGAAGAAACTGGGATTGAATTCTGTTTTTGAATTATTCAGATCTTCGTAAATTTGAATCAAATAAATAAAATATGTTTTTTTGTCAAAGGATTTTTTTTGCTTTTTAATGTGATATGTATTCATTTTGGAAGCTTTTATGTGAAATTTTCCAATTTCCGTTAAGTTGAAATAATCGTATTGGCTTCTAGAAATTTTTAACTCATCTTCGTATATTATATGAACTGTTTAGAAAAAGTTCATAATAAATACCAAAGAGAGTAAAAAAATTTTTATATTCTATAATATAAAATTTCTTAAAATCACCATTAAAAAAATACGAATATACATTTAGCTTGTTTAAAATTTAGTTTTTTAATATACTTTTAAAAGTTATAAAAAAATACGTATTATTTAAAACAAAAACGATATTTAATCATCCTCATTTCGCTTCTGTTTTCTAATTCTAAAAAATGTTTTTTTTTCTATTTTGCTGATTCGAAATTATTATTACTTGAAATAAAAAATTCTTTTACATTTCGAAGAAAACACTGTATGGTCGTCATTGATGGTTTTTTTTAATTTAGGAATGCCGTGATCAATTTTGTTTTTTCTTTTACTATCGACAAATTTAAAATGTACCCACAAAAAATATCTTGCTTGACCACAATAAAATTAAACTCCGAAAAACCAGAGCGTGTACTTTTCACAAAATATATAACCCGGGAAGCAAAATTTTTAGCTTTTCTTCAAAAATTTATCGTACCTAAAGCCCTAAATAAAATAATTATCGATATTATTTCTCATTTCATATCTGAATGAAATTTCAAGTTTACCGCCACTGTAATGAATATTCTAATTTTCGGAATTAGCCGAGTGTCGACGAATCAGCGCGGCAATGGCCGATAAAGCGACGGCTCACGCCACAATGAAACACTACGGACAAAGTTCATATCTCAGCATTCACACTTGCTTGGGTCACGGAACCACTAATATTATTCGAATTTAATTATGTTATATTATATTAAATATCAGACGAGATTCGTTTTCGCGATATACACTTCAGAGGTGTATTAAGCCGTAGCGGGAAAAATTGCAGTTTCACAAAAATCGAAATGTTATATGTGTTCATTAATATTAATATTGTGTCTATTTTAATTTGAAATTATGTTACGATTAATTCAGATTTGAACGTATTATTAAACGAGTATTGATGATTTGTAAATTAAAAAATTGTATTCGGATATGGTGGAGAAGCTATTTTGAATAGTAATTAAATATTCGATTATTATTGTATTCATTTTATCAGTGGGATTATTATGTTGTTTCTGTGAATCCATATTCATTATTTATATGACAAAATTAGTGTTAATGAATTTCGAAAGAGCATAAATTAATAATTGACATTCATAATCAAATTAAATATGTTACAGATAGTATATGTGATCGATTATTACTAATATTTTTTCAAAAATATCAACATAAAGGAAATTATTTATATAACATTATGTATATACATATAATATATTTTGATAGTAAATATTATATTTGGAAAAATTAAAATTCAATCAACTTCCCTACTTCAAAAAATATTAGGAATCATGCTAATATTTAAATAACAACAAAATATCCAATAAATTAAATTAAACATATAAAAATATGATTTCATAGATATGAATCAAAACAAATTTCGAAACACCTAATAAACATACAAAAAATCAAAACCAATAACAATTTAACGAAAGTTTGACCGCATCGGGAAAAACTCGTTTCGCCGATTAACCCCGAAAGAACAACTGGGTTAAGTCGATAAGTTTAATTCGCTCCCGCATAACGGCACCGACTTGAAAATTTCCTTATCTCCCACTCCGTTTAATTTTCCCAAGACTTTTTCTTTTTAAGCGTTAATATTATCGCTAATTAGCGGAAAAGCGCTCCTGCGGGGAAAATTCCCCGAAATCGCCCTTTCCATCGGCGTAAAGACCGAGGCCCGATACATTGTTGTTATTGTTATTTCGAGTTCGGTTGGCGGATGCAGATTAGAACTATAATAACGTTATAAGGCTTACGCGCTATATTATGAATGTGTATCGGTTACGAGTGAGCATTGTATGGTGCGCGACTAGAGGCGGGTCTTTTGTAAGCTGATTATGGGAATCCATCCACCATAGGATGGATTAGTCAATCACCGTAATCCTGCGGAATTTCCCATATAATTATATAGAGGCTTAGTTTATTAGCTTTGTCGTGACGTCGATTCGAGTTGGCTGAAACCGTATAGAACCCTTAGTGTGTATTTATTTGCGTACCGCGTTTTAGCGTAGGAACACGTTGTGTTTTAATAGCGAAGGTGTGTATTTTTATTCAGTTACAGAATGTCTCAAATTAATAAAAATATAATTTATATATGAATCTTGTATTTTGGAATTAAAATGTTTTTTTTTTTACATTATTCTTTACCAAATAGATTTAAGCTAATGTTAAATTAAATATGAACAATGTACATGTATCTATAGTAAAAGCTATTATAAAATTTTTAGCAAATGAATCGAAGTTGAATTGATTTGTAGAATTATAATGGCTAATTTAAACAGAGAAACGTTTAAAAAATATGTAATATATGTAATACTAAATAAATGCAATTTAGAAAATTGAGTTTTCTCAGAAATAATTATTTAAACTATTCGTCTTTTACTTAACTGAACGTTCGTACTTCGTTTTGATGAAGTAATTTCAATTTGTACAGAATATATTAATACAATAATAATATATTTGATAAATCAAACACAATTATACCTGTCAAAGGATTAAACAACGAATGCGGTTACGAACAGCAAGCTATGATTTAGTAGATTTAATATTCTCATTAGAGCGATTAAGCGCAGAGTCAATATATAGTCGAATGGAATTCATAAATTTAGACAAAGCAAATTGTCTAAGAGACAGCGTCTCTACAAAGCCATAAGGAGATTCTTGGAATTTATATCATGTTAAGATACAATTTATAATATTATATTATATAATAGTCGGAGACGCAGTATTTTACAAAGTGATTCATCTCATTTGAGTTTGGCTCGATTAATTTTCGCTGAATGCCTTTTCTGCGATATTCGGAAAATGACACGAAAATATTTGTATAGTGCGAAACTCAAAAACTTCAATCGATTTTATATAACACACACTAAGAGGTTATGATGAATTATTTCCGCTGCGACTACGAAATTTCAAACATTAAGCGAACCTTATCAGTAAATAACTCATGGTAAAAAATGTTGAAAATAATATCATTATCATTTGCAACAATTCATCATATTCCTATTCAATTTAAACATTTCACAAATATAAATTCATGTACCTTAATAAAAGCAATATTTATCAGAGTGAATAACATATAAACACGACATGCTTACAATCACACTTTTCCGTATAATCGCCTAGTATTTTTCTTGAGAAAAATTCCAAAATCTAGAATTCTCATTTCTTAAGAATTTTTGTGCACTGGGTTTAATGTAAAGTTTTAATAATAATTTCAATATTAAAAAAATATTTTAGATATTGACAACCATTTGTATGATTCGATGTGGCGAATCCAGATTGCGCCGTGAATAAACGTTTAATGTCGTTCAATTTAATATCGCTGCCGTGCAAAATGTATTAATAATCCCAAAAAATTTCATATGTGTATACATTAAAATTTCTTAAAAATTCTCAGAAATTCGCCAAGTGAAATCGAGAATTCTCATTTATCGAAAAACCAGAATACCTATACTCACGCCACCACAGGGCCTCACCCTTAACAATGAAACAATCGAATCAAACATAAATTTTTCGACCATAAACCGAAAAAAAACATCACTACCACCCGACCTGCACATAACATGACACAAAAACACCCCCAGCATCAATCCAGTGGAGAGCATCGGACCTCAGGAGAGGACCCTTTTCACCGACGACACCATCAACGTGCGCGATGGCTATCGTCAAAGAGCGGTTCGTTCGAGGGGTTTTCCGTTTGTCGTAGACACGTCGTCCTGCCGCAAATGCGGCCCATTGTCCCGGCCAGGAGACGGTCGTCGTTATCGAATCCCATTCAAGGTGGTTAATCAGTTGTTATAAGGCTGGCGGTTATAACTTGGAAGCATTGTGTTATTATTTTGGCGGGGCGTTGCGAGCGCCGGTAATAATAGTTCGGGTCGATTGTTTGTGTTTGGAGTGGTTTCGATTTTGGTGTTGATGAGGTTCGAGGGGGTGTGTTTGCGGTATTAAAAATAGAAATCGTGATTTATGAAGGAGATTCGGTAATAGAGAGTGTATCGGGTTTGAAAAGTTATTTGGGTGTTGAGTCGGTTGGAATGTTGAATGTGTAATGAATAATGTGTTACGGACAATGGAGGTTATTTAGGTGCTCGTAGTAAATAGAATAATAGTTGATGGTGATGAAGGTGTTTGAGTTTAAAGGTGTGAGTTAGGGGTAGGACGAAGTTTTTTTTCGAGTACTGTCTGTTTAATATAAACGAAATTTGAAAAAAATCAACAAATTCAACGAAATTTATATTCAACAAATAAATGTTTATATTTGTGGCTTTGTGCCATCGCAGAACGAAAATATTCCTGCTATACTTCTATTTCGTTTCATTATATATCGTTTTTGTAAACATTTATTAATAGTTTCGACGATGAAACTTTTGCATCAACCTATCATAAAACTACCCAAACAACCTACTTACATAACAAACACACACACAATAACCTTCCCTCGAAATTGAATAATCTTTGCAACGTGCTTCCGTCGCCATTCCGTCAACGTCACCTGCGGAATATTTCACTCCGGCTTCGATTTTTGCCCGAGTCTCAACCGCGGAATTCCGCGCTTCGCCCCCGGGCCATACTTCGACGCCATAGTCGCAGTAGTTGCCATCGTCAGACAAAACAAACGGAGGACACCATCCTCCGCCACGGGTCTCTTTGCCACCCTTTCGACGCCCGCTTACCACCCCGTAGTTGTGTTTACGCCAGGGGCGCAAAATTCCCGCGTTCGCGCGGCCGCGGACTCGTGTTTATCGAGTGTGCACAGAATTTCCGCGTGCCATCTGAAAACAACACGTGTTCCAGATTAATATGTCGTATATAATGTGGAATGATGTTCTGTGTGTGTTTAGTTAATAGTTGGGATTGTATGTGAATAGGCGGAAAAGTATACAAATTGGGATGTTGGTGTTTAAGGTTGAGTTGCGTGTTTGGTATCGTATTATTTTCGGTAATGGTGGGAATGTCTCGATATTGTTTTGTTTTGGTGATCTTATTAAATTTATGAGATGAGTTGACCGTTTTCGATAGCTAATTGTATTATGTATTGAATATGTTGTTATCAATCGACTGTATATTGTATAATATATTATCAATTCCTTGTCTGGATACATATTTTATGGTGTTCATGTTTATCTCATATTTTATAACGCATATATTATATTTTATTATGGATGAGAGTGATTCGGAATGGAAGCGAATGGAAAAGTATCAGGGAGGCCTTTTTCCAACAGTGGGCTTGATTATGTTGCTTACAATCATCATGATATTCTATTATTAAAATTATGTATTTTTAAGTTTCTCATAGGATATGTCACTCTAATCTAATTTTTTTGTATGACCTGTCTTTAATCAATCAAATTTTGTATTATCACTAACGGAAAGAATTTGAGGAACCGTTTCGAACTATATGAATTTTTATATTATCTTCATTTGAAACTGATAACAAAACTGTGTACAGTCATTTACAAAATATTACAATTTGTCATTCTGAATCCAAACATTACTAAACAATGAGCACAAGCTCTGTTCGCAAATTGTTATTATTAATTCAGAGCTAATTTTAAACTCAATTACTCTAAAAAGTCAACTCTACAATAACTATTATAATAATACTTCCCATTGACTGAATGTTTTATTCAACTCTAGACACCTGGACCAAATGACAATTTCAATGTTAATTAGATTTATCAAGAGTTTTAATATTAGCTGAACCTAAAATTAAGTTTAAATATCATTTGGTGATCTTAAATTAAACTAGTCATTAATTTCTCAACGAATAGTTATATGATATGAAAAAAAAAATTTCATATGTACCCACCAGACTCATCAAAACGGAAAATCCTCAAAACACCAATCTAACAAGTATTCAACCGAACACCAAACCAACCACAATCAAAACCAAACACCCTATACACACACCGTGCAAAACAATCATCCTATCATAATCGCGATTTGACTGCGAGCCGACCTCAAATTCGAAAACGGCCCAATGAAATATCAATAGAACGTTGGCCAAATGAGCCGCGCCGACGGCCAACTTTTCGGCTAAGCCGGCCGTCCCGGGGCTGTTTGCGGCCCGAAACGGCGGAATCGGGAAATGCGCAGGGAGGCTGTATATACACACATAGGCGGGGGGGGGCTGCGGGGGGTTGGGTTGGTGG
>JAOXNN020000068.1:380063-404752 GCA_028571205.2 Hydropsyche betteni | reverse complement strand
CGCCCCCCCCCCCCCCCCCCCCCCCCCCCCCCCCCCCCCCCCCCCCCCCCCCCCCCCCCCCCCCGGCGGGCGGGGGTGGTGGGCAACAACTTAAATTGCTTTTTAAAGTTCGGACATCTGTTCGGGCGCGAGTGAGTGACGGCGAGGCTTTCCGCGGCGCCAATACAAAATATCACTGTTGTGGAGGAAAAATGGCTTAGTTGGACTTGCGTCGCTCGTTTGTGCTTTGTTGGGTTTTTTTATGGATTGGTCGTTTATTTTTGTGTCTGATACGGGTTAGTTTTGAATGGGTGTTATTTCGGGATAATGTTTCTTGGACGGATGTATTATAAAATAAATTGCGAGAAATATGTCGAAGCGATATTTAATGTCAAATTAACATTTCTAAAATAGCTCGCACGACCCAATCGGGGTCCATCTGGCTAATGAAACGTCGTATGGATTGTCAGTATCAAAAGTAAAATTTGGTAGTGGTATTATAAAAATTTAATATTAAATTCAATTTTTTTTTATTGTAAATTGCTATAACATATTAAAATTTATGGAAATTAGCAAAATACATAAAACGTGATTAAAAGTTAATTTCTGAGAACGACCTTGACATTGTTGGTTATATTGTATTGTTGGTTATTGTATTTGACAGTTTGATGAAATTTTGAATCGATTTTTCATGAAAATTATATTAGTGACACTTAAAATTACGGTAAATTTGAACTCCCCAATAGAAACGCTCACGAATCATTTTTTTTTTAAATTAAATTACTTCTAAACTTTTAAACATTATTCTGATTCTCTTCAGATTGTGCATTTATGATCGAATTCAATATCACGTATACTTCCAAAGCAATTGCATATTTTACTATTCTCTTTATAATTAATACAGCCCTTTGGCTGTATTAATTCCTCCAATGACACAACAAAAAAATCCATTATAAAAATCCAAAACAACGCTAGACAACAGTACAAAAAAGTCCACTCGTTAACCCCTCATTGTCCCTTTAACTATGCAACGGCCTCGTCCTGCGAAAGGGCCGTCTGGCTCTCGAGAATTTGAATTAATTAATTATCGCGCGCTTTATACGAAGGCTCCCAGGTCCATTTGTACAAAGTGAGAGGAGCGTGACCCGCCTGCGAGAATTTACCCGCCCCACCATATCTTCAAGGGTAAGGCTGCCAAAAGGACATAAATACGCAGTGTTGGGTTTCGTTCGGTTTTAGATCTAATCTTATCGATCGGTGGTTGAGATTAGGAGTTGCTTGATTTTATCTGGTGTTGATTTGAAGATCGGATATGAGATATTGTTTATTTTATATAAAAGTATCAACAATGTAACTAATTGTGAGCGATATCTCATTCATATATATGGTTAAAATTAAACTGAAAGCCAATACAGAAGTTTGCACGTTCAATATCCATATAAGATATATCGTCTGTGCAACGATCTTAGAGAAATATGAGGTTGGACTTGGGCGTCCACTTGCGGCAGTGGAACGTTCCTTTGAGCTCGTCTGCAATTAGCATGTAGCCAAGAGCGGCCGGAAGTGAAGAAGTACCTACAATTGAATTAAGCATAATACGCGGTGGCTAATTGCATTAAGGCATGCAGACTACGTCTCGTCCTTAGGTGGGCGGAGCTGATGCTGGAGCCAAAGCTATGATGTCCTGGCTCCACCCGTTCGCTCTTGCTGCACGCCAGCGATGTTCATTTTTAAATCGAAAAGTGTTTGATTTTTTTAAAAGTTCAAAAGTTTTTGCTTATCACATAAAAAAATCATGATAATAAAATAAAAGTCACAGAATATTAATATCAACTCTTGACCAATGATATACGATTACGTTCATTTTACGAGTATATTTATGTCGCAGTCCATGTAAATTTGACCCAAACCAACCTAATATAATCTTCAATCAAATTAAATAAAATTACCGAAAAAAATCTAACCCAACCTAATCCAACTCAACCCCTAATAATGTATATTTATAACCAATCCAATTATACATGGACTGAAACACATTTGGACTATGACATTTATATCTTATAATACTTTTAAAATTGATGATATGTAATATAATACAAAACTGAATCGAAAAAGAAAAAAAACATTTTCAATGGTTATATTATACAACCTTTAACTCTGAAAATATAACGGTCGCGTTTCGCGCCCCAGTTTGAGCGCCGCTGCATCGGTCGAATCCTCGTCCGCACATAGCCGCATTTAAAATGCAGAAATGGAATAACTTTCTTTTGAGACGAACCTCTAATGATTTCTTTAATTATTTCGACGTAATTATGCGGCAGCGCGGAAGTGTGCTGTCCGAGCCACTCATCTCCGAACTTCGCCGTCTAATTAGAATCGATGTCAAGAAAACGAACGTTTTTAGAAAAGTTCAGGCTGTCCAAATCACTTCAACCGCCTCTGTTCAATTCTATTTTTCGTTCTTCGGCCCGATCAAACTTTCTTTCGAGTTCGCACGGTGGGCATTCGGCCTTTCAAGATGAAATCTCAATCTGTTTAGATTTCATTAAATTTAACGAATCGAAAATTTTATCTACCGGCCTTCCAATTTGGTTGTGTTTTTGTATCTGTTGAAAATATTAAGAAACGAAATTTTTTAAATATATCCAGAATAATATAATACAATCATCATATGTAGTATTTATAATTATATAGATAGAAATATTATTATTTCAATATCTTTATTTTTTGATTGTAAGTTAGTTTTTTTATGATTGTCAAATTAAAAATTGTCTAGAATTATAATGGCACGACACGAAACAACCAATGCACGCATATATAATAATTATTATACGAGAATGAATCTTGTCATATATCTTATTCATTAAACAATAAAAGTACGTGCGAAACGTGCGGAAAACACATTGCTTTCATACGTATGTATTAATAAATTACCACGTAATTGTTTCAGCCTGTTTTTCTTTTGATATCCGCGAGACCGTGAAACGGTTAGTTTCCCGGAGCTGAAAAAGGGCCGCTTCTAGGCAACCAAAAAAATACGTACGTAAACGGTTCAGCGTCCTGAAAATTTCCCAGTATAAAAATGCATCATGTACTGTACGAGGAACTTATATATATAAATTTAGAAACGGCGTCGGAATAAAAATAAAATTCAAACAATTGAGCTCGCTGTTCACGACCGCTCTAGCTCGCGCACAATAAGTTTGACCGGTCATTTAACACGGCACCACGCTTTTGTTTTGGCGCGAATTTTTTTTTAAAGAAATTCTTTGTATAAAATTTTTGTGTCTGTATAAAGCGCATGCATTCTGTACGAAATTTCTTTGGGTCGATGATTAATTTACAATTTCTACATAGCATGAATATCGTTAACAGAAATTAGATCCTAAAATATTACTCAAAAATTAAATCGAATATCATATCAAAATCACGATAAAATAATGAAAATTATTTCAAAAAGTATGATGAAACTTTAAGTGAGTTGATCGAAATTATTAAAGTGCTCGCAATTTTATATTTTGACTATTTTTTTCAAAGGGAAATCAATGAAAAAGTAAACGCTTTTGAATTTAGGCACCAAAGAAATTTCACTCTAAAAATGACACTGAAAGGATATCAGAGACCGGCACGATATTTTCAGATGTCTGAAAACGTTGAGAGACGGTATAAGGAGAGAAGGCTAACGCAATTTGCAGTTACGGCCACTTCGTGATTACTTTTTGGATTCTGGTCTATTTTTTTTCCGAAGAGGCATCCTTCCCTTCCACCTAACGGATTCTGGATATCGTCTTGTTCGGAGGACTTTTTTAGTTTTTTTTTACACATAAAAATGTGTATATATGAAAATTTATGTCGTTCGAATGCGGTTTTCATCGCAAATGTGGAACGACATGAAAAATGTGCAGCGACAATGCGCACTATCTGAATCTAATGCCAATAATTTTATTTATTGACTTCACTTGCACCATGGTCGCTGGAAATAAAGAAAAATTTTCGGTTTGAATCTACAGAAAATTGAATATTTTTCTATTTGATATTTCCTTGTATAATATTCAAAAATTTTACGAAAATAATAATACTCTTAGATTTTAATCGTAATTTAACAAGATTTATTTGAATAGTAAAATAATTAAGTTTATTACAAAAGAACTAATTGCATCAAAAAGCTATTTTATCTTCTATTTTTGTATTCTTATGAATTTCCTACATTGCAAACTAGCTGTATATAATATATATATAAAAAAATGGATGTTTTTATATATATTTGTTCGTTTGTTTGATGCCGTATCACTCCAACACTGTTCGACTGATCGCCATAAAAATTGGCATGTATTATTTATTTTTTGTGGGGAAGGTTTTAAGCATCATTAAAATAGGGTGACCATATTTTCTGGAACCCAAAAAGGGACGGTCCGCAAAAAAATGTTCCCCCCATATATCGTTCGACCGATCATCATATAAAAAATAATTTGATTTAAAACGCCGAGTCCCGAGAAATGCCGGGTACTACCGCTAGTATAATATAATATTTAAAAAAGAGAACGCCTAAGTCGCTACAGTGAAGACAATGTAAGAAACATTAATAAAGTCGAGAAAAACGCCTCGAGATGTTTAAAGGATAATGAGTAGGGGATAAAGGGACCCGAGTAAACAAACACAATAAGACTCCGCTTGATCTCTACTTATCCTGAATAATTACAAAGGCTTATTTCGGAGACGGTATTACAAAATTTTGAAATCTCACAAATAATGAAGGAATCGCAATATCATCGTCCTTCCGCGCGAAATGCAGGGGAAATTCAACTAATTTGCATGGTACCACAAATTACACAATAGTAAAACAATTTTTGAGTTGCAATTTAACACAACATATGATACTGTATAATAAAAACGTTTAATTCTATTCAACAGTTTGAAGAAATTTGTTTAATTTGGGAAAAGCCATCTATTTTTTTTAAACATAATTATAACTTATATGTTGTTCCCTTTATTATTTTGAATTGTATTTAAAATTCATATTGATCAAAAAAACAAAAAAAAATACGAATTCTCTCGAATCTCCCTGACATATAGTACTACAACCAAAATCGTCTATACACTCACAGCACGAACAAATTAATTACACGGATTTCGAAAGGGTTTTCGGAAGTAGATTAGCACCTCGCAGGTCAGCCACTTTGTAAGATAAGAACCGAGAGATACTCGTTTGTAAAATTTATACGATTAATCCTAACGTACTTCGAAGACCCCATTCGTTACATGCAGCGCGATAAATCAAGCGATGTATCATTTTACGCTATCGAACGTAATAAGTATCCCTCAACGTATGCTTATCAGTTATGATTTAGTAGTCGGCTGGAAACATGGCAATCAAGCAACAATTTACCACGCGGACCCATAGTTGTGTATGGCTGGTGTGATCTAACTAACACGTTACCCATTCGTGTGATGTATGTAGTTTGTTGTGATGTGTTCCGGTTGCATAAACACGGTGGTAAATGTTATTGATGGTAATTGGGCTCTTTATGAACGTGTTGTAAAAGTTGTTGGAGTGGATTTAGATATATGAGAAATATACAAAAAAATATTTTAACTTGATATAAAAAAATCGTGATTTTTATATAAAAAAAATCCGGAATACATTGGAGAGCAGTTCAAGCTCGATTTTGTACAAAAGTGGGCGCATACACGAACGACACGAAAAGGTATAAAATATATATATAAAAAAATAAAATAAAATCGGAAGATAAAGGGAGGCGTCGATCCTGCCCATTATCAGGTTCTTTTACATAAAACGGAAACTTTAAATTTATCTCTCACCTTTAAGGAGCATAAAAGGAAATGAGGCAGCGCGCCCAGGGCGAGTCCTTCAATAAATTAGGCCGAATGGCCTCAAATAAAGACATCAATTGCCCTAATAGGACACCTCTCCCATATCCAGCGACAGGAAAATATTCAATTATTATGAATATCGCCGGCGGGTGGGCTTTTCCTCGCCGAAGGATCGAGCGTTGCGCTACAACCTGCCGTTTTCCAAGTGTTTTTCAATATTCCCCGTACGGTTCGGGTGGGCGGATTTAAGGATGAAATATGAATTTTACGACGTCGTCTGCATACAAATGCTGAAAAGAGGTCTTACCGTACATATTTCTCGTTTTGTGAGCCATTATAAATAAATATAATGCTTAAAGGGGTCCGACGGAGAGGTGCTAAAACGAGAAAAATGTATGAAAATGAATCTAATGGGGGGAAAAATGTTCAAGTCGAACATGTAAGAATGACGTATTGTTCTTTGTCGATTGAAAATAAAAATAAAATATTTTAAATTGTGTTTAGATCCCAAACTTTTCAGACTTTGAATTTTATAAATTGAAATCAAATAGTTTTCAACAAATATAATTCGCATGAAAAAACAAAGCAAAAATCTTTATTATGCAGTACTGAATTTACGACGAATCAAATTTATACCCTTGTACGTCGAAATCGGATTAAATTCTCAGTTGTTCAGATGCTCTGAATGTAAAGTTTTACAAGTGCACTAAATCTCGATTAAATGCCGCTTTTCGACTGAATGTCAGAACTTTTGGACGTCTGGCAGACCAAGCAGACAACTCAAACAAGTTGCAACTTGTGCACTAGTAATTTTCTAGAAGCTCTCTTATTGTGCGAACAAGCTAAGAAACTTATATAAATCTTGTATAGCTAAAAACATTATGGTTCGTGTGCAAAGTCATGTTTTGCAAAACAACGGTCGTGATGCAAACGAGATTTGTCTTTATTGCGTATTTATATAATCATTGAAAATTTAGTTTCACGAAATATGTGCACTATGCAAATTTATATGAAAATATGCGAAATTATTAATGAACTATCGAGATATTTATTTTGAACATAATTCAATACACAATTAACAGTTATACCATGATTATTATTATACCAGTTATTCTTCGTATGCCACGGTTTATTATTCAAAACGAACAACGCTTCATTAAAACGCGCGAACACAAATAAAACCGATCAATAATACAAAACTAATTCAGCGAACCCGACCCAAATCTAAAAATACAACCTCCCCACATTCGAAAATCATCGCAAATAGCAACCGTCGACTACTAAGTAATAGAATCTCCGTCAATTTCTTGTCGATCGTTCGCTAAGTGGATTTGCGAGTTGTCGTCCGCCCACTCCCCTTTCGTCCTTCGCGCCTTTTTTCCCGCCACTTTTGCCCGAAGAAGTTGCAAGGTCGGCCAGGAGATCCCCAGAGCCTTCCCCCTCATCCCCATTCGATTCGGAGGCATAAAAATTCGGGATTAAGTCGGCCGAAGTGGCCCGCCGCGACGCCGTGAATAATATATCAATTTGCATATAAATCTTGTCGAGGATCCAGGGCCGGATCGGGGTGGCGATTAAGCAATCTTGTTTTACAGCCCGCTTCGCTAAGTAAGTATAACGAAGGATTAGTTCCTTGCCCGTTCCTTCGTATCGCGCTGCTGCTTGACTTTGGCTAATCGTTTAATACTTTGACGGGTTGTCTCGGCCGCTTTTTTTGTTTTTGTTGTGTTTTGTCGGTTTGTTTGTTGTTCGAGAGTTTGGAAAGATCGGACGGTAGTTGGATGTGTTTGAGTGCCGGCTTCGGTTTGTATAAAAACATAGGTAAAAGTTAATCTATATCATAGTATAATATTTACAGGTTTCTTTGATCGAATCGAATGCACGGCTTATTTTCCGGCAATTTTCTTTTAACAAGTTCACAAGTTATACGTTCCCGAAGGTTTTCCGAAATGTCATCGTGCGATTAAAGTGGTGCCGAATATTTGCTGAAAAACGGCGCAAGTTCAGCAATAAGAATCCCGGCCTCGCCACCTCCGAGGTAATGGTTTAACTTTGGTCGGTGGCCGGAGGCAACAGGCTTATCTCGCGATATGTCCTCCTTTAGGGAGGTTGGTAATCGTGGGTTATGGTGCCAATTTTTGATTTTGTATTTTAAAAACTTAATTTGATATTTTAGAAAGAAATTTAATTAAATTTTTAAGACATTTTTTTTATATATTTTTTAAACTGTGGAAGTGATATTTGAATATTTTTATCTATTTAATATAATATCAGTGGAAATTTACATAATTATTATACAAATTTAATTCGTTGGTAAGGTAAATTTTAATTATGGAATAATAATTTTTACTAGTCAGCCCGTGGTTCAGTGGTATGTTGCATTGATTGTCGTTCGTAATTATGATAGTTCAATCTGAGGGTATAGCAATAGTAGACTCTGTTTAAATAAAATACCTACTCGATCATCTCAAATTGGGTTTTAATCATTTCACTCAAAAATGAGAGTGTAATCTCTCACGATTCTAAAAAATAGTTCCAATATCTTACTCCATTGACCGAGGTACGAATTATATATACCGACGTCGCGATTAATTGTAACAACAATTATATGTAGTCGTCGGCGATCGGCATCTTCATTTCAAAATAATAAACACATATTTTTCAAAAAGAAAAGGAGTTTAATAACTAAAATAATTTCTTTAAAGAAAAAAAACCATATAAGACTTCCATATTATCAAACCACTAAATCAAAAATATAAGCCATTGAAAACTTTCCAAATAAACCTGATTCCGTAAATTCTTCTGAAAATTCTTAAAACAACCGTTCAGCACCGCTGAAAGTGTCATATTTCGTCTCGGGCGTGCAATACAAACGGAGAGTTCTCAAACCGCTGCAACATCCACCTTCACTTTAATGGGGCGAATTTTGCCAAACAGCGGCGGGGCAATAAAACCAAACGAATCAACAACCTCCATTCAAACTTTCAACTCAAACAATCCACCATCGTCGGCGACCCGGACCGAGAAACCGGGAAACCATAGCCATAGATATATCATAGGAACGCGGATTGTGTTTTGCGCTTGCGATCGGGTGAGACGTGTCCGATGGATGTTTGCCGACGAAACTTAAAATTTATATTATATTTTGTATTGATGTCGCGGACCGTTATCGTCGGTAATAATAGTTTTTTTGATTTATTTTATTGCAGTGCGTTCAATTGCGCGAAGTATTGCGCAACTAGTTTTGAACAATATCGCTTGAAAACTATTCGGGTAATACGATTTTTATTTTGAAACTAGTATTTCATATTTTTCTCGTATGAAGTTATATAAGAGCAATAAAAATTTTATTTTCAAAATTTATTATTACGACAAGAAAAATAACTTCTTAGGAAATTTTTAATATATATATATATATTTTTGAATAAATCGTTATAAATTTTTCAGGTACTTTGGTACTTACCGACTTATAAATAGCCAATTGTTAAATCGTGTGGATTTGTATGCAACATAAGCGCGATATACAAAATTTTGAAATATTACAACATTTATTTCAACTTTCCTTTAAAAAAAACTGAATGTAAGTGTTGAGCAAATGCCATATCTCTCACAATCAGTCAAAAATCTGAACGTATTTATTATTGAACATTTATTTGAGTTAGGTTAGGTTAGTTATTTTGAAATTCTGTAAAGTTTACTTTCTCTTTCCTTTTAGTGTAACTGTGTCACTAAAAATCAACAATTTTGCCAACTTTCGATTCGTATGAGTTGTGCTGGGCCCTTATAAGTAAGAAGTACCTTTTTTAATAAAATTCCGAACGAATTTGTTAAAAAAAAGTATAAGTATTGTTATATTTAATTAAAAAAACAACTCATCACCAGCCGCAATTTGTGGAAACGGAAAAAAATCAAAACAAAAACTACGCGTAATTAACATTTCAACGGTCGTATTTTTTTCCGGCGTTCACCTAGTTCGGTGAAAAATGGCGCACGGCATTACAGGTTGGCGAAAACTTAGGCGGCGACCTCATCCGCCAATTTGTTTCGGAACAAAGTGTCGAAAGTGAGATAACGTTGCGGCGGATCCCTTTCGCTTCGCAGCCATCAATTTTCCGAGCGGGAAGCGCCGAAAATTAAAAACGCCCACCGGCCGAAAAAATAAATAAATAAATAAGCGGATATTATGTTGTGTGCGAAGTGGGAAAATGTCGGGAAAAAAATACAACGCCTGGTGTGAGTGAAAAAAGTGGGCGCCGGCGGGACCATTTGTCACTTTCGCGAACAATGACGTTGGCCGGTGTGCGATGTTGCGGAAGACGTTGGTCGCGTTTGTTTCGGATTTTGCATTTGCTTTTTTAATGAATTTATGTTTTATATAAAAAAAATCCTAATCATAAGAATATAGTATAAAAATGTTTTTTATATTAAAAAATTTTTGGGTCACTTTTCAGTGAAAAGGCCTATACAAAGGAAAAGTATTTTGTTCTTATCGCGTATGACCGCTTTCCACTATATAAGATTTGCATTTCGAATTCAATTTCATGAAAAATATAAATGAAACGATAGGTACATATCCACGGTATCTATATTTTGATTAATTTATCAATAAATATAATTTTAAGTATGAATATAAAAATCGCCAACTAAAATTATCAAAG
This sequence comes from Hydropsyche betteni, assembly GCA_028571205.2. Lineage (NCBI taxonomy): Eukaryota > Metazoa > Arthropoda > Insecta > Trichoptera > Hydropsychidae > Hydropsyche > Hydropsyche betteni. The sequence continues at coordinate 394,283 of JAOXNN020000068.1, read as the reverse complement.
TCAAATTGAAGAATGGATTGTGTTACATGAATAACAACCAATAAAAATATGTTTCTTTTATATAATATTACATATTTTTTAGAAATTTTAATAATTGAATAGAAGTGTGAAAACTATATAGTGAGATAACTATATAGAGTTTAAATACTATTTTCCGTTCAGTGACCATACGTTTGCTCAAATGACATTAATACATACGACATTGACACATACCGATAGTAGTACACCCAATACGTTTTACTACAACTAGAAGACTTAAATGATCCAATTAATGTCTTATAATTTAATTTAATCATACTTTTTTGAAAATATTTATGGATTGTATTCTACGCTCGGTATTATAAAACCATGTTGATGTATGCCAGTGTCTACTAATGTCGTTTAAGCAAACGTCTGAGAACCTCTTTATTCATATCAACAACACTTATATCATCATCCATCCACTAACTATCTCATGCATTCTTGAAACAATCGAAAAAACACATAAAAATCTTACAATCCACATAACATAACACATACCCAACCTCAAAAAAACAGCGCTCTCGCTCGCAACGCGCGTAAAATTAAACAAAACGACCCGTCAAATTTGAGCACGACATCGTACAAAGTTGCCGCGACAAACGAACGGCTCCATCATCAGTCACACGGACCATCCGAGACCGTGTTCTTAACAACGGGCGACATTAAAACTTGCGAAAGTTAAAGTTACGGGCCGGCTGTGTGCGCGTGTGTGGCGCGTCGTGTGGCTTTGCGCGTCGGTCGTTAACGTGTTGACGTGTCGAGGACTTAATTAATCAAATGTGCCTGCTGCGTCGTAGCCGGGGTTGGCAGCAGTGCGAGTTTCGAAGTTTTTATAGGCGGGATTTTATTTGGTTGAGGTTTTGAGGAAATTATTGTTTTTGTATTGGTACTAAATTTCGGGTAGGGTTGATTTTTTTTAATTTTTTTCGAAATTTGAGAATATAAAGTTTTTTTATATTGATGATTTTGAAATATATACAAAAATATTTAATAAATAAAAAGTGGGTTGACGGGTTTCTTTTCAAATATATATAAAAAGTCTGTATGATGTCTGTGGAGGGTAAAGCCTTTCTGATACCATCAAAAGTTAAAAACTTTTTCTTTATGATACGAAACTTATTATGTGGTTGCTATAAAGGGAAATTAATTAAAAAGCTAGGTATAAAAGTAGATTTCAAATCTGAGGTTATTATTTTTAATCTAAAGGGTCTTTCAATAGGGACGCTCGAAATTTGTTAGCTTATAGCAGCCTTGTTGTTAAAGTGATATCTATCTAATTTATTGTTAATTTCTTAGTAGTGCACGGAAAATCTTCATGGAAGGTTATAGCGTTGAAAAACGTGTGCAAGTTAACAAATTTTAAAATCGAGCATCCTCATTGTAAAACCCTATATAATCAATTAAATAAACAGTTTCAATTATTTTCTTCACAACTTATTTTTTAATTTTGGTCATATTATAAAAAAATCCAAGCATAAGATGAATATCATAAAATTTGACTTCAATATAAAAAAATGTTCGCATAAATTTTTAATAGAATAAAGCTTCAAAAATGAAAACTATTTTAAATATTCATAAAAATCTGCTAAAAAATAATAGAAGAACACAATCCGCAACGTTAAGCGTAATTTTAAAGCCGACGAGAAAAATAAACTGCGACTACGAAACCTCCGATGGAATTTTTTCACCAGATTTTTCAAGCTTCTGCTGGAAAACTGCACGAATTTTCCGAGCGAACGAACGTCCCACGAAGGGATATCAAGGAAAATTTGACACGAGGAAAATTCGGCGAGAGGCGCCCTAGACGTGTACTAATACGGCTGTCACCGGTGAAAATGAGCTTTAATATTCATAAAAGAGATGCTTTCTTTTTTTTTCGTATACTTTCCAGGAAATTTTTGTGGAAAAGAACGTATCGTTTGATCGGATTATCCTCCTGGCTCGTTTAAATCCGGGCAAAAGGGAAACGGGACTCTGTGCATGTATGTAAAGAATTATCAGGACGTATGTTATTTTTCAAATGATGTGTATGATATGTTATGAATGTCTTTTGAATCGGGCTTGTCATTTTTGCATTATGAAATTTTCCTAGAATGTCTTTTTTCTGACTGAAATGAAACGAATTTGAGTGTAATAGAAATATATGATTTATGAATGTAAGATAAATGGATGTAAATATTTATTTGTAAATATGTCGAAAGATTTAATCTATGAATATTCGAAAAGATTGACATGCTAAACCATTGAATACTTTAGATATTTTCATCTTTAATAGTGCATTATTATATTCATCGTATTTTTTATCACTTAAATTTGTTGATTACCAAACTGGTTCGTTTAACAAGAATAAATCATCGACGCCATATTTATATATTTCCATAAATATAGACGTGTTGTTTGTAAGTAATAAAAAAATGTTTAAGACAAAAACACTTCAAGAAAAGGGTGAAACGAAATAAAAGAAAATTTATATAAAGAAAAGGGGAAGTCTACAATGTGACAGATTGTCATTGACAGACTTAAGAGATATAAACGGGTACAGATGTAAATTGAAATTGAAAACAATATATTAAGTATAAATATAAATCTTTCTGTAATTCATTAAAAAAACTGGTTATTTTCATCTGAAAAAAAATTCAGTTTATTATTTTTATTTATGTATATAAAAATTTAAGTTTTATTTGTGGAATATTTTATTTAAATTTAGAATAATAAAATTTAAGCCATCAATTTTGTAAAAAAATAAATTAAGGAATTTAAATGTAATCGAAGACTCAATCATATGAAAATTTGAAAAAATCAATTAAATAATATTGCACCTCTTCAAATAAAAATTCAAAAAAATATTCATACATTACAGAACATAAAATATTCTTGCACGAGAAGAAAATGACGGGTCCGCGTAATCGCCGAGGATATTCAGGCTCGATTCGCCAGGATTCCATTTAAATCCATACGTTCTAAGGAAATACAAAGAAATGTGACATTTATTTCATAGAGGAGCACTAAATTCGCGCGGGAATTCCACTTTTCAATACGTGCGAGCGGTTTATTGCAAGCCCGCGAAAGAACGACCAAGAAATATTAACGGTAAATGTGTGCGTCACATTCAAAATGTTTCGCTTGTATATGTACGTGTGTGTCTGTGTTCGAATCGCGAAAACCGCGCTAAGTTTTCCAGTTCTTTGAGTGTGGTATAGGATGGTGCGGAATTTCATTCGATTCATGTTGAATTATGTGCTGATATTATAATATGATATTGGAATTTATTTTTGAACGTGGAGAAAATCGAATACGCTAGAATGTATTGTGTGCTGTAAGTATTGTAATATGGTATTTTGTTAGTTTATAGGAAAATTTTTAGATTTATTTATGAAATAATGCATTTTTTTTAAAATATAAACCATACGTAGACGCGCTTTTGATTTTGCATAAAATAAATAAATTTTCTTTCTTTGAGATAAAAAGGATAAAAAACATTAACGATTTTATTCGAGATCGTAATGATATAAATAAGAATTATACATTATTCTGGAAAATAATTATTTCTTAAAATACAAGAATAATAAACTTCAACAACACCCTGCAAATATCGAGATGTCCTAACACCACGACCGTACACCAATGCAACAACACGTTTTCTTTTTTCGCTTGGTGCGGAAAAGTGCGGAATTTCCACGTATTTACGACGGATATGATTTATGGCATTTTCCGCGGATGTATATCACATATTGAGCGCTTCGATGAACTTTTATTATCAATTTAAGTGAAACGGGGTAAGCAACGAACGTACCAAGCGGTTGGATAATTCTTTTGTGGGCCGGGAAACACGTATTGCCGCTAGGATTTTCTGGGTGGAAAACTCGATTTTTTTATTCATTTTCGAAAAATCACTTTTTATTTTAAAATGTTTATATTTCTACATGGTTGTTGGTTATTAATAAAAAAATAAGCTAACGACTACGTATGATATTATAAAAATAGGAAACCCATTAAAAATACCTTTGAATTTCGGTGTTGGATATTCTCATTATTATTTTTGATAATGAAGAGAAATTCTAGAACACGCCTTTTTAACGCGGTATTATTATACATCGGAATCAATTAAATTAAAAATTACGAAAACGTTCTGGGAAGTCAGGAAATTGATCTTAATTAATTAAAAGCGCCATAGAGAAATAATGCTATTAGAGAAAACATTACGAAAGCCACCAGTGGAAAAGCACAACTCCATCCAAGTACAGTGCCCTTTAATTAAATTTTAATTATCAAAGTATTTATCGGAAAATCTTCGATTTTTATCTGCGTTCATAACCAAAGATCGTTCTTTATTGAAATGCGGTCCTTAACCAACGAACAAAACGGAAACTCGAATACCCAATAGATATTTATAGGCACAAATGAAATTCAGTTACGAAAATCTTTTGTTTTATAATGCTTCATTATATTTTACACAATAAATAAAAATAAGGATACATAACACCCCTCAACAAACGAGTGGGTTTCACCTCAAAATGTAACCGTCGGCCGGAGTCTCTTCTGGGAAATTAAGAAACTCATTTAATCTGACGTGAAAAATGCGTCCATCTCCATCTTGACTCAACAACCGTATCTCATAACCGGCATAGTAATGCTAATAAATGATTTAAATTATAATATTAAGCGCGACCTCTACCAACTCGACGCAACTCGGATTAACTTCGCGTGTACGCGCACTAACGTCGAAATTAGACGCGAAGTTGCTAATGCAACTCTTCATGCTGTGTATTATATATGCTGGGCTTTGTATTATGATGAGTATTATTATTAAAAGGGCGCAGTGTGGTATCTTGTTCGAAATATTTCCCGTGGGAGCCTAGGGAATAGGGTATGGAGCAGATGAAGGGAAAAATTTGCGTGTATGGAGGATTTGTTCGTATAAAATTTCTTATGCTTTTTTTATTGAAGAAATTTAATATTTCGAATAAAATGAATCATTTTGAATAGATCATATAGATCTATTTTATAATTTAAATTTCATTAAATACAGTATGATATAAGACGCTTTGTTATATTCGTAAAAAAATCTTTCGAAACGTTTCAATTAAATATTTTCAGTAACCACTTACACAAAATTTTATATTTATATTCCATTTGAAAATTGATTGAAACTGTTAAATTAATTTTATACTAAAAAAGAAAGTCGATCATTCGATTCAATTGAAGCGTGTTCGAAGCACCACCGAAGACGATTCTTATTGGCAATGAAACGAAATACGAAAACGTCCGTCATAAATATCTTAAGAAATGAGAGAGTGAAACTAAAATTGTTTTCATCGTCCTAAATAAATATAATGATAAGCCGTTCGCGGAGACAAAGGACAGCCGACAAATTAGGCGAAGAGTTATTGCCGGCGGGAGGCTTTTCAGGACGCTGAACGCGAATAGCCGACTAAGGGGAAAAATTATCTGTCGTCGAGATAGCATATAAAAATATAATAATAGCAGCGGGATATTCGTAATTGTTATTGGTATATAAAATCGAATGTTGGGATACAATGTTACGACAATGTAGTCAATATACACGGAGGGTTGTATCAGTGATTCTTTTTACGAAGGGTTTTTCGTGTCACTTCTATTAAAAAAATCGATATTTTCCATTTTATTTCCTTTTTTTATCTGAAAATATATATTTTTCCCTAAAATGAATCATTCGAATAAAAATGAAATTTCATGTTATTAAAAAAAAAAAATACAAAAGAAAATTCTATTGAGATGTAAACTTAAGCTCATTAGTCTTCAGCTGTGATTTTCTGGATCGGAGGCTAATCAAACCTCATTTTTGTATATATGCTCAGCATAGAAAATGGAATCGCATAGGATAGGACAGGATATTGGTATATCCGACGACCATTGTTGTCAGATATCCGATTCCGGTTCGAGGACGGGACTCCCGCAAAGCGTTCCATTCCCGGGATTGTGTGTGTCCCATAGATAAAATCACTTCTAGGATTTTGTGGAACACTGTGGCATTAAATGTACGTGTATTGGTATTGGGGTTAATTAAATAGATTATGGTGTTTCTGTTGTAAGGATTCGTTGTTTAGATATTGCTATTTGGTTCGTTCTGAATATTTTTCTCCTGCGTAAATATGAGGTTATTTAATATTTGTTTTAATAGTAACAAGTATTTACTTGATATTATGATAGTTGAGATTGCATTCAGTTATAAAAATATGTAAAGACCATAATGAAACTGTCATTTAAATTTATTATGCACCCTTATGATTCCGCTCTGACATTTAAATGTCATGCGACAAGTAATTTGTCGTATGAAATCTCTCATAAAATGAAACGACACGAAGAAATGTGCACTTCAATTATATAAACTAACTTCGCAAAGTAATAAAAATAAAATTTCATCGTACTCCAGAGCATTTATTTCATTTACCATGTTGTATAAGTTATCAGATTAAAATTTCAACGGAATATTATATGAAAAATAAAATATACAAACATTCGTAATCAGAAACTAGCACAAGTACATATTATATTTTTATAAAACACAAAAATTATGTGAGAACTTTCAAATTATATCTAAAAATTCTTATTAAGAGACGAAAAAATTCATCAAACCACCAAACGACTGATAATAAACGCGATAAAATACTTAATGTAAAAATTGAAAGTAAAGATAGTTAATTTTTTTGAAAATAAAAAAAATCTCTTCCAGAGTGAATTCATAAAATTTTTACTAAACAAATAAATTCATAGAGATATTTTAGATAATACAAAGATAGCATTGATATTATATAATATACAAACACCCATCCATTTGTTAATCCAACTTCATTCCCAATCATCCCACCTTTTACCTGAAAAATCAAAAAAGAACCATCTGATAAGTATATGAGATATATTCGACTATATTTGAACTCAAATCATCAAATATTTATAAAACCTCATCAATCAATGCACAAAAACAAAACTCATAATCCAAGAAAGAAAAAAGAAAGAAAGAAAGCAAGAAATCGACTCCATCTCAACAGCAATGAGATGAACCAGCAGTCGAGCAAACCAGCTCGTCCCGAACCGGGATAACGCACGGTTTGAAGAGGGTCCCGTCGGCGTCCCACGGGGGTTGTCATTTTTGGCTTTATGCGGGTTTCTGACAAGATTTACTATGGCGTCGCTTATAAGAGTTCAACCGCTTCAACGACGCGATGGCAATAATGCCCCCTGCCCAATTGTGTCGCCCATGCGGAAATTCGCTCCAATTTATAAACAACAAATGCTTTGCTTTATTCTAAAAAGTTATGGCTTGTTAATTTTGAATATTTTTATTTTATTTTTTAAAGGTTATTTTGCAATTTTTGGAATTTAAAATATAGGGTCTTGTAAGATTCTATATTACCGTAGCGTCCTTATTCCCTATATATAATCACGGATTTGTGTGTGTATGTTCGTTTGTTCGTTCGTTCGCGTATTCTTTCGTTCGAATGACGCTCGTGACTTTTTCGCGAATACGGTTTTTATGCGTATATACAGTTAACATCTATAAAATGATATGCTTATTACCTACTGACTACTGGTTTTACCTATTTGACGTCTTGTGACAATAATAAATGAACTATTTTGATTTTATTAATTAAATATTAAATATTTAAATCGGGTACGCCCATCTACTTTTCGCAAAGGAACGGTTATAAAATATTTTTGCATAGATTTAATTTTTTTTATATATAATTATGTAATTCACAGCCAATGTTATTAACATCGGGACTATATAGGTCCGATGACTAGTATTATACTAGTTATAATATAATAAAGATGCTCGATTTTAAAATGTATAATAAAATTTGATGATTTACATACGTCGTTCAAAGCAATACACTAAGCCTTATACTTCTAAACAATTGACAACAAATTTGAAAAACGTCACTTTAAAAACATGACTGCTTTAATCTAACAAACTTCGAGCGTCCATATTGAAAGACCCTTTAGTTATGCATGATGTTCAACAACGAATAAAACTCATTGGGTTTTTCTATTCCAGTGAAAGATCAATTATTGGAACCCAGAGAAAATATCAGCAATATTTTAAAGCAACATTAATTGATAATGAGTGACGAAACCCATTTTCATTTAAAAACGTTAACAAAAAAAAAAAATTTGGGTCCTGAAACAAGGTACCCTAATGAAACATATTTGCTTCAATTCCATCCCCGAAAATGTACTATTTGAAACAGTGTTTTCTTTGACTTTCAATAATCAACTTTTCTCTAAAATAGAAAAATCAAATAATTTTTTATCATTGTTGGACATCTATTTTAATTTCCAAAAAATGTTTAATGATTAACAAAAAAAAAAAAAAATAAAAAGATTAAAAACGAATAGGTTATTACTTTTTGTAACCCTTTAGTATTTCAATGACCACCTTCATAACTTTATTGACTTACTACAATATTATTTTTGGATTCAATATCGATCAAATTTATATGGTTCACAAAACTTGTTTAAAGTTCCGTAATGCGAAAAGCTAGCAAAAATGACACGTTTTGTATGCTTTCTTGAATTACAAACAAAAATTTTTGTGTGGGATGTAACGCGATATTGAATTTGCATTGTTTTGGATTTGAGGCTTTCGCGTTCACTATGAAAATACGTCGAGTTTACTTTGAAATTTTTTATAAAATATGATATTCGATATAAAAACACAATTTAATATTGTATTCTATGAATAGAATTGAAAGCCTCCCGATGCGGATAAGCGCAAAGTGGGGCATTGCAATTTTCCACGATCCATCATGAAATTGTAAATATAAGGTAGTAAAATTGCGTATTTGTCGAAGCATAAATCGAAAATTTAACAAACTAAAATAAATTTCAATAATATTATAGGTATGGTTTGAAACTTTTGAGCGTTTTGCACAAATCGTTAACTGTTCGCTTTTCAATTCGGCACTAACGACGTGCACATATTTCTCATTTGTATTTATTGTGAGAACGTGCTTTAGTATGCGCACTTTTTACATACCAAACTTTTAAATAGATCTCTCCAATTACGAACAAAACCATATATAATATATATGTCAGTGGTAACCAACTTTAATTTTCAAATATTATCCCCTATATATAATCACGGATTTATTTGTGTGTGTGTTCGTTCGTTCGTTCGTACGAATAACGCTCGCGACTTTTTCGCGAATACGGTCTTTATGCGTATACACTTAACGTCTATAATATGATGCTTCTTACCTACTGCCTCTGGCTTTGCCTACATGACGTCTTGTGACAATAACAAATGAAATATTTTGATTTTGTTAATTAAATATTAAATATTCAAATCGGGTACACATTTCGGGTTTTCACGTTTTATCGTTTTTCCGTTTCTTAAAAAAACCACAGCCGATGTTATCAACATCGGGCCTATTTGCTTGTAATATAATATAAAAAAATAATTATAATTCAAAGACTATTTTAATTAAATGATAAAATAATCTATTGATTATAATATGTTTCTTTTTGCATATCTAATAACAAAGTAAAACATTGGTTGGTAATCACTGATACGAAGAGCAAAAAGAGAGAACTATTTCGTAACCCACGTATTATAGTGATTGCTTACATACTCGCTTCCAACAAACTTTTGACTTCTTTATACTTTTAATACGGACCGAACAATAACTATGTCGATAAACTTTCGAATTGCGGTGAACAAATACGATGAAAATAAATTGTGAGAAACCAATCGCACAATTTACGAATCCTTACTTGAAAAAATCCAATAAAAATTCGATAGATCAATTAACCAAATAATCTTCCAAAAATTTTTAATTAAAAAAATTCGCACAGTATCTCGAAATAAAAGCCCTGCGATAATTACACATTACCGAACTTTTAGCATACAAGGCGTTATCGGAATAGAGGTTGGCGCTTTCCGAAACTTCGAGAATTGCTCGTTAAACGGAACTTTCCAGTTTCCACACTACGTATATTGGGAGCGCACGTCGTTCCCCGTTTTGGCGCCGAAATTTAAAATTGGCCCTTAATAATACGATGATTTTCGCAGCGCAACTGTAGTTGCATCTCTCAGGGTTTCGGATGATTGAATTGCATATTTCATGTTTGTATGTGTGGGTAAATCTGGCCGTTTATGGATATTTATTATTTATTCAATATATGGGGCGTGTTTCTGAAATTATTATGAAATTTGATATTATCTTTCGGAAATAAATTCAATGGCTAAATAACTGCATTTTCGATGAATTTTGAAAGATTCTTCTTCTTCTACCGTGTAAAAAATCTATGGTAACTATAAAGTTCTTACTTCAACATTAAATTCAACATTTCAAACTTCAAATTCAATTATAAAAAAAAAACAGGATGACAACGTATTGAATAATTTCATATTCAAATTTAAAATTCATATTTTTAAAAAAGATTTAGTTTGTTTCATAACTAACATTTTTACAACCAAACAAAAGCCATTTGATCGTAAGATAAATATTGGCTCCTGAAACCATGTTCAAAAAAAAATAATTTGGAAATCCAGTTTACATTGCTGAAAAATTTCCCAAAATAAAATATTTACATAAATATTATATTATATATACTTATGAATATTTTAATTTTACTAAAAATTCAATTTGAATGAATAATTTTACCCATAAAAAATGACCTCTATCGAACATATCGGTCGTTAATTTTGCAAGTAAAATCAATTTTACTACACCTGTGCAAACACAATTGGTTTATTAACAATTTTTCAGAATGATGTTCAAACATAATGTGGCATACAAATTAAAGTAGTTTAAGTGTTAGTGTAAAGGGAATAACTCCATGAACAATGGAGTCGATTGATTAAATGTACAGAGATTATACAAAAAAAACACACATTCGTATTCTATTGTCCAATATTGAAACAATACAAGTTTTTGTGTCAACATTTTTTCTATAGGAAAAAAACAAGATGACTTTGAGTACCTTTCATCTGAAAATGATTAAGTAACCATTTCAGAATTATACTATTGTGATTATGCAATTCGTCTATGAAAAAAAAACTTTAAAATTACACATCCGTCATTAATTTGGGTTGATAAAAACTATATTTACAAATTTATACACGAGCTTTGACAATGTTCAAGAGCTTTTTTTTACAGTACCCCTTTGAGTTCTTCGACACATTAAGTTGAATATCAGCAATTTATTTTTTCATCGTGTAAACATAATTCATTTATGACTACAGTACATAATGCTCATGATGTATAAAGAAAAAGATCAAAAACGTTTATTTGAAATAAAATATTTTTCAGTATTATTCAATAAATAATATAAATTTAAAAACACGTCTTATATACATTAAAATTCTTATATTTCGAAGTGAGATCCTGTTTTTAGTGGTCGAGAGTACCTGCAGGTTCGGTTATAAAATAATTTTGCATAAATATATATATTCAATTTTTATTTAATTACGCAATAGTATGGTAATCAACAGCCGATGCCATTAACATCGGGCCTATATACTATTTTATATAATACACATTCAATTCGTCCCCTTACAATATTTAAAAGATAACTTCCAAAGCACCCCTATGAGAATATAAGGGATGCGCCAGGAGTAGTGCACGCCGCATGCACTATGCAGAAGTTGTCCGGCGGACATGGTCAACTTTCGGCCGGTAATTGTCGGGTTGGCCGTGAAACGTGCTTCGGTCGGCCATAGCTCGGGACGCGGCGTCATTACCGTGTCCGATGCTGTGTCGAATGTTTTGCAACTCGGCCACAAGCGAGTTCTATACATAGGTCGTGAATTGGTTAATGTTGTCGGTTCGTATCACGCTGCGAGTGTGGTATCGCCATATCGGATGTATAAGTGATGAGTGTCGTTCGGTGTTAACCGTTGGACGCTGTTGGATTGTCAGTCAGAAATAGAATTGGAACTGTGTATATTCTGATGATGTAAGGGGTTGATGTAATATTACACTGAAGTTAAATTTTTCGCGATGTGTGAAATGGATGAATTTCCAGAAATGGTAGACAAATAAATAATTTCCTAAATTTGTAAATATTATGTTTAGATAGCTTCGATAATTTCACTGATGTTATTTTATTGAAAATTATGTTAATTGGAAAGAAGAAAAATATTATCTCTAATTAATTCATGGCCGTAGCCAAAGAGGGGCAGGGGGCTTGTCCCCCCCCCCGAATTTCAAAAATAATAACAAATTATACTTGAATTATGAGACTTAAGTTTGTCGATATATCACTCGAGCATGATATGTGTATATAAATTATTTGAATGCCTTAGTTCTTTACAAACATTACTACAAATGAAAAAAAATCATACTTTTATTGTTTAGAATCGCCTATATATTTGGACATATTTAACGTTGGACATATTTAATACCACCATGATTTGAAATTATCATGAAAAATGTATAATTTTTTTCCACGATTGCAAAGCATTTTTATAAACCCCCTTTATAAATAACCAAACTGAAATATTATTTTCAAAAATAAGTACCCAAAAATGATGTCGTGAAAAAAAGTTAAGCGTCAACCTTTGAAGAGTCATAAATGTCTCAAGGGCGGCAAAACGTGCGCAATATAAATATAAATCACTCGTGGAGAGTCGACTGTTCAAACTTCGAGAAACTTTTCGTATTGTTTCTCGTGTACTCGAAATCTTAATAAAGTTGGGTATTTAATATTTATGCGCGTACTTGAACATATTTACACGGCAACGCGTGACTTTCATGAGATAATTTCGCGTTCGCTACATGAATTTATTATCGTGTGAATATTTGAACGTTTCGCATTCGGAAATGAAATTATTTTAAGCCGTATAATATTCATTGGCAATTACATAATTCAAGCGCGAATTCCGCGAAGGTGTACAATGCGGCATGATTACGAAATTGCTTATTTAACTTTTCAATTTTCAAAAGCGCGAAAACGCTCGCTTTTTACGTTTGGTATTTTTTTTTTAATCTTAAAAGTGTTATATCAATCTTTTTGCATTAATCTCATCTGAAACATTCACAATAATTATATTGTATAATGAATCACATGAAAATAATTCAATTATTTACTACACAAAGAATATTTAGAATCAACGAAGCATTCCCTTATTGTTTGCGCATAACAAAGCTGGAAACTTTATATTCAACGAAGTCCTTCATTCTCTCGCAATCTCCGTACCACAGTTGCGATTCCGAACCCGCGCCAAATTTGAATTTTACACGTGAAAAGTAAAACGGCCTCCGCGTCTCACAAAGGACCGTTGCACGTGCACATTGCACAATGTGCATAATGGCCAGTGCGAGCCGATCTAACATTGCCCGTGTCCGGCCCTTGCCGTTGTTGTTGTTGTTGTTGCCGTTGTATTGTTGCGTTGTTCACATTACGGATGCAAGCTGTGCAAAATTCCCTTTGTGTCTATTGAGGATGGTGTCTTTTGTTTATAATGATGAGAATTGTCTTTGTTATGAGTAATACTTTGATCGAGTTGGTTATAAATTTATAAGGATATTGATTGGTTATTTTTGTATAAAAAATGCGATTTTCCCATTTAAAAATTGCACATATATTTTAATTGTTCGAATTGAATGTGAGCTGAATATTTTTTAATGTAAAAGTCTTGTTAAAACGTACATTTATGGATACGTATTTTTTCTGTACAATCCTCCTATTTTACGTAAAAAAAGCTTTCAATTTTGCTTGTGTTACTTGACATAATTTAATGTAACGTAATTTTGGGTAATCGTATTTCTCAAAAGAGAATCCACGAAACGTATTTAGAGGGTCCGTGAGATATTTATAGATGGAAATTTTTCAGAAACCTTCAGCAAACTTACGTATATTATTGAATTTTATGAATTTTGCATAAAGTTTTTTGTTATTATTATATAATTTAACATATTTTATTATTTACGGATAAAAAAATAGTATAAAACCTGAATAAAAAATAAACTAATACTATATACGGAATAAATTTAAATATATCATCATTCGAGAAGTATAGCACGTCATAAAATAGTAATAAACATCAAATTCGAATCAAACCTGAAACGAAAGCAAGTCATGAATCGAGCATTGTAACGGAGGAATTTTTTCGCGGAACGTTCGAGAACGTTCACACGTGTAGCCCATATGTGGGCCACCGATCTATTATGGAAGTCACTGGATGCATCTCGAACATTCGACAATGAAACTCAT
>JAOXNN020000068.1:308372-377680 GCA_028571205.2 Hydropsyche betteni | reverse complement strand
TGACAACAACATCAACGTAACCGCCGACAGGGTGTTTAAGAACGACCCCCTGGCGAGCAGGTTATAAATTGTCGCACTAACGTGTGGCAAGGAATATAACGACAGGAGAAGCGTTATAGCATTAAAATTGAACCGCAATTCTTTTTAAACATCCACACAATTATTCGAGCAAAAAAATTAGCATAGATTAGATCATAATTAAGATCATAATTAGATCATAAACAGGAATTACAAAATCAAAAACAAAATCATGATTCGCAACACTAAAGCGTAAAACCGTTAAAAATTATCACATCGTAAAAAAAGCTCTAAAAATTCAATTCGAAACACACCCGATGCGATCATAAACTATGAAACGAAGCTATAACTTCGACCGCAATCCCGCTCACCTCTGATTCGATTTATACATCATTTTTTTAATACAAATAAGAAAAAAATGATTATTTTCTTAACCAAAACTCATTTCAGATTTAAAAAAAGTTTCATATGACGATAAAAAAATCGTTATTCTATCAAATATTCCCTAAGCCTTTCCATACCAGATCGCCATACACCTTTCAAACGACTCAAAATCGATTTCAAAGCAACATATCCTCATAAATAACACAGATTGTGAGCTTCGCAACTGCACAACCGGATCGAATCGTTACGGACACAGGACCGTGTCCCGCAACCGTTACCGGGATAACGTATACGCGCGCATTACTCCATCCCTCCACGGGGGCCCATGATTGATTCACGGGGGCGCAGGCCCCGCGACTGCGCCCCCGCCCGTGCTTTATAGCCCGTTAAATTGCACGGCAATAATGCGCGCAGCTAAATCATGCAAAACACCGCGCATTGGGGAAGATAGGCGGATCGCGTGCTCGGACCTCTCATAACGATTCTTTCTTTCGTTTCTTGTACAATTTTGTTTTTTTCGGAGGTGTATTGTTGTGCTGGGGATTTATCGCTGGATCTCAGGTTTTAGGGTGGGATTTTTTTTCGGGATTGTGATAAGGCTACGTATCAATTAGTTGGTAATAAACTGAAGTTCAATTGATCCGGTTGGGTTTGAAAGGAGTGTTGTATTGTCGATTTTATCATATGGTTTTGTTTTTAAATGAAGGTTTTTATGTGTTTTAAATTTGAGTGTTTTTTTTTTGTTTTCACCGATCACCAAAGTCGTGATTATATAATGAGATAATTTGAAAAGGAATGGTTGGTATTGAAAAATATTTTCAATGAACGTTATATATAATAGAATGGATACAATTCAGTAACAGTTTACTACATACGGTAGAGGCTCTCGTTTGAAGGCCCCTTATTAAGCAATACACATGTATTCAAATTAAAAATTTAACTATTTTTTTATACTAATACGATACTAAAAATTGAATCACTTTATGACAAAAATTTGCAATATTTAACATAATGAAATTGAGGGTGAACATTTGTAGCGCCTCGAGCTTCTGAAAAAATAAAAACATCACTGATTGAAAAAAAAAAATTTTTTTCAATTAATTTCAACATGAGTAAAATAAGTTTTGTGTCAAAATTAACTAAATTAGTTTTAGTTAATACAAAGTTATGATAGACACACAAAAAATCAATGTTTCGTAATAAAATAGATAAAAATTATAAAAAAAGGAATATATAATACATATACAACTGTCACAATCACATGTTACAATGCGTCACCGAAAAAAAAAAAAAAAACACATAAAAGCACATCTCGGTTGTCGTGTCCGAACTGAGGCTGAGTCCCCGAGAGACGGGGGCCCCGGGGGCGCAGGCTGCGGTCGCGGAGCCCCACGGGTGTCGTGGAGCGTGCGCCCTCGCTGATTCATTTCAATTTCGCATTTTTCGACGACATCCCTCGGTTGTGTAAGCGAGCTTTCAGCTACTTGTCGTGTGTATTTTCAGATTTTTTCGTATATATTTTTAAATTTTATTTAAATTATAAAAAAATAATTTTGTGTAAAAATATGGTGGTTTTGATAAATTAATATCATTATTATATGTAATTTATTCAAAATTTACTGTTAAATGAGATATTTTCAAGTTTAATGAGTTTCCACGCCACGTTAGTTTATAATGCGATGATAAAGGAAAAATAATTTTTAAAGAATATAAATATTGAAAATTATTTCTCGAAATTTATCGGTTCAATCATTTCATAAAATCAAAATGGCAATGTTGCTTAATATATGTAATCGGTAGAAACTATTCCATTTTATTGACTTTTTAATAAAATATTCTTGGAAAGTCAAATAAAACACATATTCAGTTTTTTGATGAGTTTGTAAAAAATGTTAATATTTCCATCAGATTCTTCCGTGCATAAAACAACTTAACTTTGCGAAAAATGCATGAAAATTTCAATGCATAAAAAATGACCAATCTATATGGAAATTTTTCAAAAACAAAAATTATCCAAAAACCCAAATACAACAATTTAAACAAAAAATATTATAAACGAAACAACCATAAGTATCGAAAAACGATTATAGACAAACGAAGCACCTGAAAATGGTGCGCAAATTGTTCGCTTTCAGCCTTTCACACTTGAGCCCTACATGCGTTCAGCAAACCCCTGAAAAGGACTCTCACAAGGAGCACATCATTAAAATTTTTCTTAGCACGCGTGTAGTATCCATTTACTGTCACGACGACGAACAAATAAATAACGACTACGAACGTTTGAGCGCTCTCCGAATCCTCAGATGGAAGAACAAATTGTTTTGAATGTCGTTGGAGGTTGTTGAAAGGGGTCGCAGCTTTGATCTAAAATCACTAAAAGACATAAAAAACCACGGTGTCAATTTTTGCAAAGATTCCGTGAATAGGGTATGAAAAATATTTGGTATTTGTATTGTTTTTTAAAAGGTATTTTAGAAATTTTTTATAATTGAATTGTAGTTGATTTAAAAAAAAAACTTGATTATCTCCTAAAGATGTTTCTCGGGAAAAATGTGCATTTTCCCAAATCTTCGGGTGGTTCGTTTTGTGTGCGCGTTTGCGTTTCGGCGCGGTATGACTTTCATTTCCATTAAAATGCTAAGGAGTCGTACGTAGGGTTACACGCCGAGGCCTTTCTCTACTTTTTTCGAAAGCGTTTTCCATTGATGGAATTCGCAAGGCTATCGTGCCGTTACTCGCTAAAGTAGCTTCTCAAACTGTGCCAAGCCCCCATTTCCGTTTTTTATTTTATTTTGTAATTTATTCGATTCGTTTTTCGGTTGGTTTCAGAAAGTTTTCGCGGGGCGCAAGACGATGATGGCTCGAATTTATAAAAGTAGAAACGGAAAGCTCTGTGTTTTTTTATTTTTTCCGCTAACAAATACCATTTATCACGATCAATTAAAAATATGAAAGCCGCGAAGAGCACTCGAACAATAAACTGTTCACGTACTAAATCCTCCATTACCGAACTCGACGCGAAGAGCATGACAGATCACAGACCGACTCAAAAGTTCTGCCAATTATTTTAAGACTGTTCCACCATTGTCTTCTAACAGACGGGATTGACAAAGCCTCTTTCCCGCCCACCGGCACAACAACCGAATAAAGGGACTAATTTATTTGCCGGCGCAGCATTACACGGCTGACCCAAGAGGAGATTTACGATCCTCTCGATCTCGAACCCCCATTCTCGAAAACACCCTCAAGGTCCGATAATGATGGTCAAATTGGTCGGTTTTCAGGTGGATAGCGAATATCACATGGACGATTTTGCGCTTCAGCTATTCCGATAGAATTTCTGTATTAATATTTGTTAAAACTGCAATAGTCTTTATGAAACGACGTTTCTTTTTGTTTTATAAAAACCAAATATCTCAAATATCGTATTTTAAATGATTGATGAAATTTTTGATTAAAAAATTATTTATACCGTTTTTAACACTTCTGTCCAATTTTCTGTCAAATTTTTGATTCCCTTTTTGTAAAATTGTATCGGTTATGAATCAAAATATTCGGAAAGTCCCTTCTTTTACTTGCTCTGCGTTTTTTTAATTAATTTTCTCCATCTAAATAATTTTGTAATGACTTCCACTTCCATGGCGATTTTTAAGGTCAATACTTCGTAACCGAAATTTCTGCAATCATCTCTGAAAAATCTAAACCTGAAAAATATTGTTAAGTAAATTGCAAATATTACAAAATGATTTGAAAAAAATTTTTAATGCAACAAAAAACGTTCTTGAATCGTCTGTGACCAATATGTTACGAAACATATAATGAAAAGTCAACGAATACGACACAATCGAGGACCGAAAAGGACCATCATAAATACGACATTACTTGCGGGACTAGCTATGCTGTACACTATATAAATACATTAATAATTGATATAATTCTGGATCTAAAAGCATACAATATCACTGAACAACGTTTCGTATCAAGCGGAATTTCAATGGAGCCTCACAACCGCAGCTCAACACCCGCACCGAGGACACAACAAAAGAAACAATGTTTAACAATCGAACAACATTAATTGAATGTCGCTGCCGGAGCGTGGCTAAAACTAACGAAAGGGTCTTTCTCATTCTAGTCGCAATAAGTGATTTACGCCCGCACATACAAACACGTACACACACGCTGAACAGGGTCTGAATAATTAGTGCGGTTTTGTTTTCAGCGGAATTATGGCTCAAAACCCTCATCACTTTTCGGCACCGGCAAATTATTTAACGAGGACACGTGGAAGGACCAAAACACGGATGGAAACGCGTCCCACCGACCGCTCATATCCTCAACTAGCGACTGTGATGAAAGACAACCTAGATTTCATGGAATGCCCGTTACTTGTTTCTGATGATATGAAAATTTATAGAATTTGAGCTTTTTGTAGTATGTTTTTGATGGAATGATGAATTTTGGTTTTAGATCAGAAATACGTTTTGTATGCCAACCTTTTATTATGAGAAATTTATGTGGGGCACTTTCTAACTTGCTCTTAAAGACGAGCCGTCATTGATCACAAATACTATACAATCAACACATATGAAGTTCATATTCAGTACATCTATACACCTTTATTCAAAACCACATTACATCAACTACAAAAAATCCAAACCACCGATCCAAACACAAAACAACCTCCGAAAAAAAATGACATTATTCACGACCGAAATCAAAACGATCCTTGCAAAAAATTGAAATTCCCCCCGCGGAATCGCTAACGACAACAAAGTGAGCTTTTGCGCCGATAACGAGTCCGAAATCGATGACTGCTAGACGCCGGCCATTGATATTCAATCGCCGAGCCGCGGTCCGCGTGACTAGCACCTGCAATTACCGAGACGGCGACCCGATTCAGCTGAAACGGTTGAAATACCCTGCCATGCCATGTTGGGATGTTGCGCAATGCCGTATGGTTTTATCGGGGGTTGTTGTGGGGTTTGGCGCGTGGAGGTTTGAGGTCAGGTTTTGGTTAGGATTTAGTTTTTTGTGATTTCGTTGGTTGTATTCTGGATTGAAAATTATATCGAATCATGGTACAGTAAACTCCCCCGTAACGTCCCTCTCTCGAATGTATTCTAATTCAATTTTTTTCAAATGTATTTGAAACGGGCAGTTAACACGTAAAAATATAAAAAAAAAATCGAAATTGAAAAAATATAACCCCCTATAACGTGGAATCTATCATGACGTTTGCTGTAATTTTGATGGTGAAAATTAATATTTACATGAAAACATCGATCATAAGAAATCAAATGATTTTTTTCATGAAAAAAAAAAAGATTTTTAATTTATTTTGACAAAATTGTTTCAGCTATTTATGAATCAAATATTAAATTTCAATCTTATTACAGATAAATCATAGAATCAATTTTTATAGGGACAAATATTTACATAATGAAATCTGAAAAAATAAAACAAAACTGTGTAACAAGTGAACGAAAAACGTGTTTCTTAAGAACATGTGCTCGCTTAATCTACACAACTTTTCTAAGCAATATGTAAATAGCATTAGTAAATCCGATAATAAACAAACATTCTTTCTAGGGATGTCAGATTTGTTGAAAATTAAATTTTGAATAAACCGAAAATATTCTTTTAAAACTTAAAAAAAAAAAATACCGAACTGTTACAAAAACCGACTTCTCCAAAAATATTTTCTAAAAAAAACAACGATACTTATCTAAAATATTCAAAACGCAAAATAAAACCATTTTTATTTACCGGTAAATATAAAAAAAATACCGGTAAATTACCGAACTGTTTTTCGGGTCATTAATGACATCCCTAATTCTTCCGTTTCCTTTGTCATCATAATCCCATCATTTCATCTGAAAACGCAACGGGCAACCATTCCAACGCAAAGAAACAGATCGAACGCAAACAAATTCTTCTAAAATACTTCATTTTAATCAAAACCAACACTAACCGGACTCAACCGATTCCGAAAAACCAAAAACAAAAAAAAACCAATATTTTAATTCAATGGATCCGGCGAGTCTATTAACACAGAACAATAGCCTCGCACTCCGGTAATGACGGCGCTGCGGCTAAACTTTGCGGCGCTGTAAAGCTGCCAGATGTAAATGTAAATTTAAAGCTTTCGCGCCGCCGACGACCGGCAAACGTATGAAAAAACGAGAACTTTCGTTTTGCGTACCCTCGGCCCGATTATTAGAGTGCTCGTCCTTTGTGGGTTTTCTTTTTAACGAGCCTCGGACGCCTTGAATGATTCCGACTCGCTAACGAGCGGGAAACTTAAAAAAAAAACTTAAATCGGTCTTGTGGAAATCACGTCCAGTGCGAAAGTTTGGAAATGCATTGTGGTACAGTTGTGTGTGTGCTTTTGTAAAGTTTCGAAGGATTATATAATTTTTTCGAAAATATTTTTTAACAGTTGTATAAAACGTGTTTTTATAAAAAAAATAACAATTTGAAAAGATTTTATGTTATTATTTTAAATTTTCATTTCAATTATTTTAGTATACTATCGAAATAATCTATTGAGGCACTAACAATACATTTATTTAATATTTATATTTGCAAAAAAAATTCTGTAACATGATAGCGTATCATAATCATTTACCCAGAATGAGACTTTGATCGATTCTACGATAAAATTATACATTTATATTTAATATGTTTTTATAATACTTAAATATAAATGAAAAACAAATCTAAAGAAGAACAATATTGACATCTTTTTTTACTTAATAATACAATCATATTATTATCGCTCGATTTCGATGATAGAAAAAAACTATTATATCCATCAAAAGATCAAAACTTTATTATGTTTTTTTCCACGAACCCGAAAAAAATATTACCAAATAAAAATAATAGTATACATATATACAAAAACCGAACTCGTTAACCCGCCATTCATCCATTTTTCATATAAAAGGGCGCATTTTTGAAAACTCAGAGCACAAAACAGCTCTCGTTCTGGCCATGACAAATATGCGTAATCGCGGGCCCCCGTCTCGTCGCCGAATATGCATAATTCAAGATGACACCCATCAAAACGGATTACGAATGCGTATCGGGGAGAAAATAAAGTGTATTTATTTACATAAAACTTCGAGCTGACGCCGCACAAAAGGGAGCGAGCAGAACTCTTCGGATTCGGCGGGAAATTCGAATTAAAGTATTCATGATTCGAAGAAGGGCCCCATTGCCGATTATGCGTAGGCAATTTTATAATAAGTATTTACGTTATCGTTTTATACGCTTGTCTCTCGTTTTATGTGGTGTTCGTTTTTTGCTTGGTTCTGTTTCGATTTGGTTGTGGTTTTTTGTTGAATTTCAAATGGGTTTGGTGTTAGGGTAGCAAAAAAATCTACGGTCATATATTTTATATTAGATAATATCAATAGCGTATATAAATGATTACGATAAATTAAAAATTATTTTTAGCGTTTTATTAATTAAAGTCTTTCCGGTGCACAAATATTTGAATTGTGTATAATGCGAAACACGCCATGCAAATGTAAACAAATCCTTAATATAGAAATTGTAAAGAATTATAAAAATAACTAATTCAAAGGAACTTTTTAACGGAGAAAAAAGAGAACAAATGAGTCTATTTGTGTAGAGATTAACTTTACTAAATAAAAAGATAAATACCACCATTAAAAGAACAGCAGCTGTAATTAACATAATTTCCGCTTGAATTGATTAATTAGTAATTTTAAGCTACAAGCTAATTATAAACATAAATAATGAATTTATAACACTAATACATATACGGAAAAAATATAATTTATAAAATAATAATACGCCTTGAAAATATTCTCTTAGAATTTTCTTTGTATTAGTAACAAAGCACAATTTTTCAGCAACTCAGAATATGCCATATTATTTTTAAAACCTTTTCGAATATCTCAGATGAATATAAATTATTGAATAAAAAATCTCAACAGAACTTCATAGAAAGTCAATCGAATAATAAAACATGATTTATGATGATCAATCGAAAGAAAAAAGTGAGATTTTCGCAATAGCTGCAAAATACAATATAAAAACTGTTCAGGTATTCCGAAAAAATAAAACATCCCTTATATAAAATATTCGTCCTGAAAAAACGAGCTATCACAACCACATAATCAAATCAGTACAACAAACAAATCCGAAACAAAACATAAATCACGACACGACTTCACTTTACGTACATCGTTGTTGCTTTTGTGCGGGCTTCCGATGTGAAAGTTTGTTCGCTAATTACGAACGAGCGTTCGATTAAAACGACGACTGCGACATTGTTGTCGATCGCTTAAGTCACTTTGAAAGTTTGTCGCAGGATTACCAACCGAGATCCTTCCCTCTTTTGCCCTCGAAAGAAACAAGCCTGCCAACCCCGCGAATATAGGTAGTATCTAAAGTACGGACGAACTTCGTTTTGGGGGGGTGAGGACGCTTATGATGAATGTGCGCCTATATTTTGTGGGGATGTCGAAAAAATTGATGATGCTCTCTTCTGTGTATGGTTTTATTGAGTTTCTTTTGGTGAGTGTTTTGTGAATGATGCTTGTTTGGAATTGATGGTTTTTTGTTGTTTATATGAAAATTTTCAATTAAAATTCTGTTGAAACTGTTGCAATTTCTAGGATGATTTTATGAAAAATATTCAACACGTATATATTTGATTTTGTAGATATACGTTCATTTTGTTTGAATAGATTGTTTAAAATTTATATGAAAAGTAAACACATTGTTTCGCTTGAAAGTATTTTCAATTAAGCGCATATTTTAATGAGTATATAATGTATTAGATAAACAATTTTTTTTTGTATTTTAATAAAATTTTTGAAATATCTATAAACTTTAAATAAAAATATTTTTCAAAGACTCTCAAATATCTTCGTAATATACTTATATAGGTAAATATTTTGGTTACGAAACGTATTGGTTTATCGAAAAGATACGAATCAAAATCCCAAAGGCATTCGCGGTATATTTTCGTCGTTTTTCTTATAGCTCCACATATACCCGAAAATATATCATAGTTATAATGTATTGAGTCAAATGTACTAATATAATTGGAAATACCTCCATATAAATATTAAATGAGTATATATTATAGAAGCATTTCATTTCTTATTTATTACATAACCAATTTCTGCGAAAGTAAAAAAAAAACTTTTCTCAGAACCGATACATAATTTAAAATAATATAACCGCATATTTTTTTAATAAAATTATAATTCATATCAAGGTTTTTACTCTCGATTTTATAATTTTAACGATTCTATAATATATATTGGAGAGAATTTATACCAATATTCGAATAGTTTTAACGAATTCTTGAATTTTCGGAACATTAACGAATATTTTAGTATGTTTGCGATCAAAAATTATTTTATATTAAAAAAAAAGTACCTTATTCATACATAAATGATAAATACACATTATTAATTTAATTTTATAATAAATACAAATAAAAAAATTTGAACAAATATTTCATATATTGACTCAATAAAACATTTTTGAAATGGTGCCTCGCAATCTCATAAAGTTTGCCCGATTCACTCTTAACAGAACTAGATAAAATAATAATTTCAATTGAATTTTAAATATTTTTGTTCATGTATGTACAAATATAAAACCTTCATATTAATTAGTCAAATTGTATGATATAATAAAATTAATCACGAAATTTAATATATTGTAAGTATAATACTTATTATAACTTAAAAACAATTTTTGAAAACGCAGCCTTGAAATCCAGTGGCGGCTCGTCCTACAGGGCTATGAGGCTGCGCACTTCCTGTATAAAGTTTTTTTTAATTCTTTTATAAGTATATTAGTATAAATGCAATACAAATTTTGATTCTGATTATGATGACGTTTTTGTATTTTGTACGATGAGAACATACGTATTATTTTCATTTTCATTACTGCAGCCCCTCCACTAAAAATTTTCACAAGCCACTACTGTTTTAATCTCATATACTACTCTCATATACTACTCAACTAGCTCGATTCGGTCATATAAGATCAAAATATTTTTTCAACAAAAAAAATATTAAAAAATACATATATTAAAACAAATATAAACCCTTCATGCACGCATCGCACGCTCGAGCGGAGCGCGACCCCAGCCGCCGCGACAATCGAACCGCTCCACATCGGCCGATAATTTTTCTCGGGGATTTCGCGAAACGCAGGATTGCAAATCCTGAATTTCGCAGTCGGCCGAAGGGAGCGCATGCGCCCTTTTATCAACGCTCCTTGATACGGGCGCATTTTCAGGCTTCAGTACCCGGCAAGTGGCCGAACGGACCGCGCGGACCGCGACGACTTCTTCGCGGTTTTTCGACCGCTTTCCGCGTTTTTCCGGGAGATTTTCCTGCGCTTTTGATCCGTGCGAGTCGCGTGTTGGTCGCTTGTGGGGTTTTCGACGTTTTTTTTCCGGGTTTTGTATGAGTAACGGGCGGTCGAGTCGGCGGAAGTTCGGAGTTCGGGACGAGTTTGTTTTGGACGGGGGTTTTTTTTTTGTTTTGTTGGAGAGTTTCGTCGTTTTTGTTTTTGGAGAATGATCGTAAGGTGAGTTTGGATAAAGGTTATGCTTTTATGAATTTTTTTATAATTTAATTGGTTTGTAACTGAGCACGTGCGTTCCACGTGTTTTGAATTTGTTAATTGAGTTTAATTACTTAGTTATGTTTATTACATTTATGCAAATTTTTCAAAATATTTTACTATATGAGTAATACATTATTTTTTTTTATTTAATAGGTTAAATATGTTTGAAAAATCAATCAATGTCGTCATAATTTGAGATGTTCTTCAATTTCATAATAATTACGTAAGTATTATCAATTTTTTTAATATATTTTATTATTTTATATTAAAATTATAAATTCAATATCAATATCGATATAATTTTTAAAATTAATTATAATTTTTCAGTTTTTTAATTAAATTTTCTTGAAATAGATGTTAAATTTTCAATTACTTTTTCTTATCTCATTCAATTTATTTCAATAATATTGATGTTGTTTAAGAATATAATATAATAACTTAAAACATAATTATGAATAATTATCCATGTTCAACACAACACAAGTTGAAACATTTCAAAAGCCACACACGTCAATCACGAAAAACATACGGCCAACATAACCGAAGACTTTTTTGGAAAACTCAATATTAGAAGAACACGTATCCCTGACACGTAGAGCCGATGTAGGCGATTATTAGACAACGTGATACGTGGTTTTAATAAGTGCTGCCAACTGACACAGACGACAGAACACCCACACAAAAATACACCCATACAAAAGACGAAGGGAGGAAAATTAGTCTTTCGCGCCACGATCTCTCGTCGAAGATGTTTTCTTTAGATTTCCCGAACGAGCGCGAAAATTTCCCGCACATGAAATTCTTTTTTATTGGATTTTCGCCGACAGAGCCGAACTTTGCTTGATTACAAAGGCTCCGAGTGGGCGGGGGTTGAATAAATTGAACATGTCTTCACATCAAAGGATACCGAGTGACATTGATCCTTTGGAAAAGCAATCCGATCAATTTTAATCGAACGGAGAGGGGACGTGCCGACGCTCGATAACGAATGAATTCGAATTTTGAATTTGAGTCGGTGCTCATTTTGAGGTGATCGAATGAAAATTTTTTTGAGTGTTTTGTATAAAAGCGAGTGATTGCGATTGTGTACTTTCGAGAACTTTATTTTTTTTAACGATGTGGGATGTGGAATTGATCGATTTTCTTAAGTAAAGAATGTATTGAAGTCTATTTATAAAAGGCTATTTGAGATTTTCAAATATAAATTGCTGTACGAGAATTCTATTATTTTCTTTATGAAAATAATAGAAAATTTTCATTCACAAATCTTTAGAGAATTAATTAAATATATTGAGACAAGAGTCTGTTCATTCAAAATAAATACAACCTGAATTTATTTCAACTTATTATATTATATTTTATCATTTATTTTATCCATCAAAAACGAACAGTAAGCTGAAAATTGACGAACATTATTAAAAAAAAAATCAACATAATTTGCAAAAAAAAAATGGATATCATCGAGTATCCAGAACTAACAATCGAATTAAATAAGCATCGAAACATTCGTCATAAAAATCACCAAACAAAACCCCCAAAACCCATCAACAGACCATCATCCCCGGCGAGACACAAAAACGCACATACTCAACACCCCCTAATAACAGCCTGCGACCAGCTTCAGAACCTGTGGAGAGTTCGGTAACGACCTTGCTGAGGGTTTTTAAGGCCTGCGTCGTAATTCTCACGTAATTCCCCGTAAAATTCAACGCGGTTCGGACCACCAGACCCTCCCCTTTCTCCACCCTTCCTACCCACTTATAATTCGACCTTCCTATAACCCAACCTATATCCATGGCTCCCGGTTCCCACCCGCCGAACAGCCTTCCTATAACCCAACCGTCCCACCTCTTTGGCTCATCACCTTTTGTGCGGGAGCCTTTCATTACATATTCATTAGACGAGCTCGCGCCCCAACGTACTGCTCGCTCGTCTTCCAGATTTTCTTCCAGGATCGCCTTGTCTTTGACGATAATGGAACCGCGCTATGTACATATAGTAGACATACAAATTCACGTAAATACAGTAACGGCTTGATTTGTGTGATGGATCGGATTTGCATATCTCCACGCATATCCTTATTTTGAAAAAATATATATTTACATGTATTCATATATTTTTTTTATTTCAACTGCTTGATTTTTTAAAAATTATCAGATATTACTAATAATTGGTTTATTGCATAGTATTGAATTTAGCCAGCCCGTGGTGCAGCGGTATGTTGCAGAGACTGTCAATCGTAATTATCATTCAAGCTTCAAGTATAGCAAGAGTAAGATTTTGTTTTTAACATCTACTCAATCGTCTCAAAATTGGTATTTAATTATTTTAACAAAAAAATGAAAGTTAATGAGACTATTTAAAAAAATGGTTCCGATTACAAGCCCTATCTATCGGTCGCCCAAACAAATTATAATATAATTTGTCAGCGTCGCTATCGATTGTGATAATAATTACATTTGGTCGTCGACGATCAGTACACAGTATATGTTGAACGTATGTTTGAATCGGTCCTTCTTCCCCTCTTTCCTTCCTATGTACATCCTATCACTGAAGTAGGTATCGGGAAATCACTTCAATATCAGTTGTTACTATGAGCAAAGTGGTAACCTTCTCAAAGGGCTCTATGGGTGTCGAAAAACTCCCGAAAATACCATCAACACCGGATAAAAACCGAAAAAATATTTAAGTTCCTTAATATTAAGTTTTTTTCAAACGTATAAATAGATGTCTCTATAGCGTGGATATGAACAGATGAAAGGAACAAGTCTTTGTCCAAACTATGATGGTGCATTACGTATGTAATATAAATTGAGATACGACTGTATTCACAACGAAATGTATAGTATCTTAATCCAATTCACCGGCTCTCGAACATGAATAATGTCCCAACGTCCATTCGTCTGTCCGTCCGTCTGTCTGTCCCGTCGACGGACTCACATTTCTTTGACGTAATGAAAATGCAAACGCAACCCGGGTAAAAGCGGGCTTTTCATGTTTATACATGGAAAATTAATTTTCGCGAGTGCGGCAGGGGATTGAGTGTATGTGTATTATGTGTGCGAATCAAAGCGCCTGCGACGGTGCGTGCCTCTCTAATTTCTGTACACATTGTATTTACATATAAGCACGAGTGTTTGTGAATTATTTTTGATACTGCAAGTCTAATGGTGGTACGTTGAATTCGATTATGGTGCGGTTTTTCATTTTTTCTAGGAAATATATGAGTGTTTCAAATTGAACGGGTTTCCAGTACGGATCATGTTCAAAATTCTAGGTTTAACGGAAAATATCCGATTGATCTATTGTAGTAAATAAAATGAATTCTTTTTATATATCATTTTCAAAGAAGCTTTGCGCAAAAAGTTAAAACAAATCCCGACGTTATACGGATTGCTATCTAAAAAAATATCGAACTACAGAATCAAAGCGAAAACATCTTTTCTAACATTTACTATATATTGTATCAACGAACTATCTAATTTCGTATGGGAATTCTTTAGTATGTTCGCCCGAGAGACCAACCCCGAATGCCTTCTTTCTTTGAAAACGGACCGAATTCAACAAAAAACTAACGACTTTAATTTTATAAACCGAAATACATCAACATATAAATGTATAACATAAAATAAATAATATAGTTCATATTGATATTCAAGGATATTTTAATTAAAAAAAAATATTTTTTTTAATCAAATTTAATGAATATATAAAAAATTAAATACATAAAATCCAGCCATCCAGAACGTCCGACAGCGAAAAGAGCACATAATGAGAGGGCAACAATATCTCGGCTGTTCAAACAACACTCGACGATTCTTGTTGACGTTTGATTTATTCGGAGACAGGACGGTAATGAGGGGTGTCGATCCGTCCGTTTCACCCCGTATTTATTTTGCGATGAAATTTCGAGAGATTCGACTTTTCAGCCTTTCAGTCTTCACGAGCTCCGCAGTCTCTCAGCCGCTCCCCGGTTACAAAATAAAGTCAATATTGTGCATTATTTGATTGCGCCTTCAAATGCTATCTGTTGTATATTTTTATATTATATAAAGTGGAAATCTCTCAATATTCTCTCGCGAACCTCACTTATCCGAAAAACGCAAACAAAGCTAGATCCACATTCGACACATTAATAAAAAATATATAATATAAAAAAATCCGAGCGTATTTCGTTCAATGAAACATGTAAGCGTATATATAAAGAACCTTTCCGAAATTGAGTTAGTCGTTTCTCTATTGGCGGTGGAAAATTGCTCTTTCTGGAATCTCCCACCTGCCGATTTGGGGCGACGCCCTTAGACGGGAAAAAATCGAAAAAACCAACCCCATAAGGACAAATGATCGGCCGGCCGACAGAAAAGCCACCGCCCCCAAAAGCCACCCTCAATATGAGAAAACCCAGTAACCCACTAGAAAGGGGACCAGAACGTGACACGTCATTAAGAAAAGTAAATCAAGGGTGCCGGCGCGATAATACCGAATTTCACAGATAACAGATACACACCCAATCCCATGTATTTCCAGATACTACCCGCATTCGGGTCCTGATTATCTTCGGGTACGTGGCAATTATTGCGTCCGCAATATGCGCACATGCGAGTGTAGGGGAAGCGCGCATAAGGAATGGGGAATGTGTGTATGGGGAAACGGAATCGAGTAGGCTAACTCCATTTCGAAGTTGAGACGGCTCCTTAAACTTGTACGGTCTGTCGAAACGAATCAAACTTTGTTCAGTTTATTTTTTTTATTTTTTGGATTTTCCCGTATGAAAATTGAGTGATTTCTGGAGATTTCGATATCCAATATGTGAGCGAGGGAAAATTTGGGGTTTCGTATACATTTACTTTTTAAACAGATTTTTTTTTAATGTAAACTTTTATTTGGTATTGTTTGGGAATGAGATTGGTGGTGATTCCCAACTAATTCATAGAAATAACTTTTATTGATTTTTTTTATAACTAATTCAATTTTTCACGGTAGGTATACTATACGGTTTCTAGACCATGACGGGTTATAAAAAACATGCTTTTCTGGACCGCTGTGTTAACTATAAATTATTAGTTAAAAGAATTGAGGATTTTGAAAATTATAGGCTGCCGTTACGAAAGATATCAGGTCGTTGCAACTAGAGCAATTGAACGAATTGGTCAAAGTTGAGAGTTTGAAACCATATGACTGAGGAAGAGATGAGATTGCTCGAATTATTTAATTTATTTTATTGATAGTTAAGTTAAGTTGATACTTAAGTAGTTTAGAGATGTTATTTTACATACAAATTGGAAGCTGTATGATCAAGGAAGAAATGAAAAGTCTCAAAATTATTTAATTGATATCATGTTGTCACTAATTTAACTAATTTATTGAACATACAAATTGGAAACCATATGATATGAAAAATATTTAATTGGAAATGGAAAGTATTTGGTTTGAAGTAAAAAACATTTAATTTGACATGAAAAACCTAAATATATACTATTTCCCAAATAAAACACAAACAATAAGATTCAAACAACTATAAAATTTAAATAAAACATCAAAAACTGTTTCGAAACACTCTATACACCACCCCTCTCAGAATTCGAGACGACTTTGTAAATATGTAAATATTTATGGCTCTCTATTGTCGGGTCGAACAGATTCGCTCGACGTCCGTTCGACAATGAGGTGCTACAATCCCGCCCAGCGAAAAGGGTCTTCGGATTAAGTGACACGAGAAGAATTTTAGGTATAAATTCGAAAGTGGCGCCGTTTCACTGTCGGAATCTCAATTCGATCGCAGTGTAGGTCCGCCTTTACAACGACTCTCCGCCCCGGGAATACAAAGACGACACGAAAATATTATTCGCGGGATTTTTCAATGTTCCGTCCGAGGTTTCGGCTCGGCGGGAAAATTCTCGAAAACCGCACCCCTCCCCCCCCCCGACCTCCGCAGTCCGTTTCTCGCCGTTCCCGTTTCGGCCTTTATTACGCTTATTTTGCATAACTGCTTTTGTAATTTTGGCGGGTTTTTTTTTTTCTCGCGCGCTTTCTTTATTTCACACGGGCGATACGTTATTCGTAATCCGCTGCTTATTACCGCCTATTTAATGCGATTATTTTTTTTTGGATGGAAGTAACGCCAAATTTAAGAAAAAAATTGGGGTATGTCGTACTATTTTTTGTGTAAAAAAATATTTTGATTTCAAAATTGTAGAAATTATTTTTTAAATGAATGAAAATGAAAATTATCTTGATTTTAAAATATTTATAGTTTGATTTATGTCCAAAAATGGAAAAATTATTCGTTGATTTAGTGAGTTCGATTATGATATAAATTATATTGAATCACTGAAAAGATCGATATTCAATTTTTTCCATGAATTCAGCATTATATTTTTTATTAATATTTATAACCCATATTTAGATCATAAATTATTGGACGATTAATTATAATGTATTGTACTTCAACAAAATCCAGTATTATCAATTAACCACTTAATAATCTTAACAAATTAACTAACCTTATTCAAATTGACTAAATATAATAGTTTTATTTATTTGGTTTACATTATTTACTGTTAAACAAAAAAAAATACATAAAAAAACACGACTCTCCCCATACGAGAATACGTTACAAATTCGCCAGCGTTTTCCGTCAATTTGCAAACGAAAAAAAAACACACACACAACATACGAACACAAACAAACATACATTCGTTCCAATTAAGCGCGATTCAAATTATTCGCATCTCTTATACGAGCAGTATTTGCAAAAGCGATTATTTATCAGAGCGGATATGCACGGTAACGAGAGACGGTTCGCGAAAACGCCCGATTGCCCCGCGGTCGAGCACAATTTGCCCATCCCCTACGGAAATAATTGTCGAAAATATTCTGTTTGTTCTGTGTGTGTGTGTGTGTGCGTGTATGTATATTTGACCCGCAGAAGGGATGGGGTGTGTAAAAAAGGCAGTCCATTAATCAAGCCGTTCATACTTTGCCGGTCGAGTGTGGCCAGCGTAGAAAACAATAGGGTCCGGTTTTTATTCGAGGTTCTGTTTTGTAGGACGTATTCAAAAAAATGGTCTTATATGTATCGGGTTTAATTATTATTAGAAATGTACCTGAGAATTAATTTATGGATCAAAATTTAATAATCAGAACAATTATCAAATTTATCAACTTTTTACTATTATAAAATAGATAAAATAATAAAAAAAATCAATATACTACATTAAAATACCTTTAAAATTTTATTTTGATACCTGAATAAAAATGAACCAATTCAATCGATATTATATTTATTCAACTGAGTTATATAATGATTGGTAAATAAATATCGTAAATAGACTTCTCTCTGCAGCTCGACGGTGAGCCTTTGAGATACTTTCTGGTTTTCACACGTCGGTAATTATGGTAGTTTAAAAATGTGAGTCCGTGCATTGGGCCGTGCTTCTTTTTTAATGAGCGCCAGTTTAATTGCGTCTTCTCGAGCTTAAACTTTTGTCGGTAGCAAAACTTTTCGCGGATAGTTTATGCCGAGGACGTGGTTCGTTGTACTCGTATTACGTGATAGTTGTAAAAATATTGCATTTACTTTGATATTTTAATATAAAATATGAATAAATTATAGACTTAGAAATGAATTGAAAATATAAACATATTGAATCCATAAAATTTAAATGAAATTTTTTTCTTGAATATATTTTTTTATGATTTTCCCGAAAAAATATATCGGCGACAAAATCAAATCATCTTTTCAATAATGGAAACGACTCTTCAAGAAACTAATATGGATTACACAATATTCAATAACGTGCTTTTAGTACATTTTTTATACACAGTCAATTATAATTTATTTACTCTATGAATGAACCCGAGTAGAAAAAAAATGAACAAATTTTAATCGATTTTTCCCGAACTTTTCGCAGTTTCATATTACTATTCTCAAAATTAAAAATTCAATTTAATCTTATATGAAAATGGCCAGTTAAAATGAATTGAAAATTAAATAAAAATAAATTCAGTACAATATTCATGGTCACGAAACCATTTTTAAGGAAAAATTTCCAAAAACGTGGCGGCAAATCAGTCACTCTTTCGTCGATCTGGTGACGCAAAGCCGCCGTGATCCTTCGAGGCTTTTCCGAGATTTTTCCGATCTCTCCATCGCCGGAGGGCTTTCCCTTTCCACGAAACCCGCTGTTCGAGGGATGTTCTGCCGTTTTCCATTCTGCGAAAGATTTAGTTGACGGCGTCTCTCTGTATCCGATAGGAGGATACTGAATAAATTGGCTAATTTACACTCCTCTTCCCGTTCACGACCCCTATTTCCATTCTCTTGTTTTTTCAACGCCGATGGGTAGTTCGAAGGGAAAAATTTGCGTAAATTTGCCAAGTTTCTTCTCACTTATGTGTGATACTCCATTCGCGATTGTATATACTTTCAATATTCAAACCAATGATTAAACCTTTGAATATCGATGACGCTTATTTTGAAAGTTCGTTCAGAGTTTATTTGAAAAAATTTTAATAATTTAATTGTTGAAATCGGCCATAATTATATTTTTTTATTACCAATCAAATTCGTATCGGTCAATCACAGAATTTATACAACTCAATAAAAATAACGCAATTCCCCGCAGCGATAAAAAATAACCAACCACTACAGAGCATCCGCGAATTCATGCGAAATCAAAAAGCGCCCTTGAAATGATTTGTGGATCGCGAACGAACGAAGCACAATAAAAATGAAAAAAACGCAGCCGAAAAACGACCACCACCAATACAGCCTTCGCGAAAATCCTATTGTATCCTTACACCGTTCCCGTTCCCGGTTTTGCGACGCAAGTCACGCGGTCCCGTAGCGCCTCGCTTAAATATAAATAAAGCCGGACCCACACCCCTGCGCGGGATCCTTAAGGCAATCGCTGAAAAATAAAGGTGGAAAATATGTGGGGAGTTCGACAAACGGAAAAATGTCTCGGACTGCCG
The DNA here is from genome assembly GCA_028571205.2 of Hydropsyche betteni. Lineage (NCBI taxonomy): Eukaryota > Metazoa > Arthropoda > Insecta > Trichoptera > Hydropsychidae > Hydropsyche > Hydropsyche betteni. Next base: position 357,676 of record JAOXNN020000068.1, on the reverse strand, counting down.
ATTCGAGGGTGGGGTCGGGTGGTTTTTTTTTTGCCCCTTTTTTTGCTTTCTCGGGAGAGAGTGGGGTAAAAAGCCGGAGCGGTCGAAATCAGATTCGCGGAAAACTTTCGCCAAGCTACACAAACAAAATTTGTTTTTTTTTTTTTATACTGGCCTATTTTTATTTATGCCACGGTTTATTCATTTTTATTTTCGTTAGTGTGTGTTTGTTTTTTTAGTTTTTTTTCTTTTGTATTGTTTGATTTTTTGTTTATCATTATGTAAAAATTTTTTCAAATAAATATATTTTGTTTGATGTATAGTATTTCTAATTTAAAAATAAACTACATCGAATGTATTGTATAATTTTTAATTTATAATGAATTATTTACTTATCAGTAAATAAAAATTGATCGATGTTCGAAAGCCTCCATTTCTAGAATCTTTTCATCACGCCCAAGCACTAGACAAGATCAAAACTCGTTTTCAAACGAAAGCGTAGATTTCAGCACACATAAAACACGTGCACGGATGTACCAATAGATAGATTAAAGTTTTGGATTCCGCGCATTGGGAGTCGTAAATCGAACGGTTCGTTTTTCTCATCGCTTTTTATTTTTTTCACCGGACAACTGGAAAATCTAACGACTGTTGGAAACTAATTTTTAATATATATTATTTTTATTTATGCACAATATAATAATTCATCGAACGGATTCGATTTGGGAACGGTGTCGCGTTTTAAAATGGGTTTTCGCATTCGAACGATTTCAGTATCGACTCTTCGCCGGGTTTTCTTCCGGCGACGGGCATTACCTGAATTTCAATAACTTTTCATAAACATCTCTGAGCATGATTTTCAATATTTTTGTTCTGAATAAGTTTTATGGCCGATTAAGGATGAAAATATTCCGCGAAAACTTATTAAAGAGTCAACTTTTTCAAGTATATTTTTTGAAGATATTTAATTAGCTTTGCAGTTGCTCGAGCATTTTAAAATCCTACTAAATTTTAAAACAAATTTATAATCAATAACAGATTTAAAAATATACCCAAAATTGCTTTTATACGATTCCAAAATAACACGGCTTAAAGAAAAAGAACCGATTAGTTTTTTGACATCGTTTTTTCACTTCAACATTGTAAGAAAATAATAAAAAAAAACATGTATTATTATGCCACAATGGTAAGATCCGGAGCAGGTTAGTTTACTCTTATAGTTATAAAATTAAAATTTTCGATGTTTTTTGATGATTTCACAAAACGAAATTTTTCCACATTACATATTTTTTATATAGAATATTCGTATAAAAGTTCCATCTAAATTCATTGATGAAACCTATCTCCAATTCTTATTTCGTCATACATTTTTTTATGTTTTTTTACGCTGTAGTCTCTAGAACGTATCATTAATGTAAAAAATGACATGGATGTATATAAATAAATCGGATTTTAATCAAATTCTTTCACAATATGCGCAAGATTTCAAAAAATACAAAAATCTTTTTAAAATCAAATATTCAAAATACAAAAAGGCCAATGAAATCCTTTGAAGAAAACAGTACATAAAATTTCCATTAAATCGACTTTATTTTCTATCATCCATCGACCGATATTTATACGACTGATTATTACACAAAACACCCATCCCGAAACTCACAAAAGCAACGAAATTTTCCCCGAAAACGCCATTAAACACGCCCCCGCATCCACATTTCCCAATTTTCGAAAGCGCGTTCGAACATTGCCACACTTCAAAACGGATACTTCGGCAACACTTATACCCGTTTAGCACGATCGAATATCGTTTTTATGCTCGCAACACTGGCACGGGACACGAATCAATCATTTTGATGTGGGAGGCTCGGATTGAATGGCGGACACGCGAAAATTTGTAAGCTAATGTCTACGACACGAGAGAGTTGCGAATAATGACCAACTTTTGCGTATAGTCACGCCACTAGTGTGCCGATTAACAATTTTTACCTTAGTCATCGGCGGATCGTGTGCCGGAAACTCTCTTAAGTATTTCTAACTTTTATTTGATACTGGAAGGCATATTAGATTTTTTTTAATAAAAATTATATTGAGTCGCTTCAATTTTAAGCTCATGTAATCATGACAGCTGCTATAATAAAAAATCTTTCTGATATTGTAGAAAGAATTAATGTGTTTTTTTTTTTTAATTTTTTACTCATTTACCAACGAAAAAGTTACTAAATGATCTGAGCACTGATGCAATTTTTTTTCAAATATCCTCAAAAAATACATACACATATAAGGTCCATCAATAGGGACGCTCAAAATTTGTTAGGTTATAGCAGACATGTTATTAATGTGATATCTGTCAAATTTTCTGTCAATTGTTTAAACCGCAAATAATTCAAGTTCTCAAAGTCAATATAACAAACGCCATCCAGCAAATTCAACTAAATTTATGCGACAAAGTCATTAAAAACTGGATATCTGGAATACGTGTCACCAAACAAAGCCTCGGTGGAAATTTGAACAACTATTGATCTAACCTAACCTTACCTAACTCGTAAGTACGATAAAAAATCAATGATGAATTTTTGTCAAATTTCTTTTAAATTTTAATTAGAAATATATTTTAAATAAACTAATGAACAAACTTTAAAATTTACATACGATACGAATAAAAAAATAATGTCACTCGAACGGCATTAAGAACACGATAACTTTATTCATTTCGTTGATATTTTTGACGCTCGTTGGCCGAAACATTTGAATCGGCGATGTTAATTTTGCGTTAAAAAGTTTCCAACACTCGTCGGCTGATTTATGACCTAGATTATTAGGTGTGTTAACATAGAAAAGAAAGTGGAAAAAGTTGAAATTTCGGTCGCGCGACTTTAAGCCCCACATTTTTGATGTTCGTGAAAATTTCCACCGCCCTATATTCTAGGGGCGAAGTTTTAATTTCCAAGTCGAATAACGCGTCCACGTCTCGCTTTTTATTTCATATTATATTTTACATAATTTTGCGTGCGTGTAAGTGTGAAAGCAGGTTTTGAGGTGCGAAATAGGAAATAAAAAATTCTAGTGCTTAAAATCCCGGTTGAATACGATTAATTATTTTCATAGCAGTAAAATTGTATTGTTTAATAGAAAAAAACTCCTTTGAAATATTTCGAATTACCAATTTAAATTATTTTATATATATTTTTTACAATTTTATAATTGAACGAACCCCACTACTTCGACACAGCCACAAAATGAATTATCACGACACCCAAAACCAATGAAAAAAAACATAACGAACCGAGAGAGATCAACGCGTCAAACTCGTAGCCCCACGCTGCCCATTAATCAGCCAATTTCCAACAGATTGATTCACTTAAAGAAGCTTGTCAAACTGGGGAGCCCGTCACCCAGCCGACCTCAACTCCCACAGAACCTCCCGTGACCCCCCCCGAATCACCCGTATCACCCTGAAGCCTCCCGCCCACCCACTTTTCCAGCGACGGAGACGGCCTGAAAGCAAAAACGAGAACGGCTGCGAGCCGACACAACAAATAGAAAAGTAAATTTTCCCAAAGGAAGGCCACCCGCTCCGGAGGTGTAAATCAATTCGCAAACAATGGCCTCCTGCCTTCGAACGCTTCAAAGGATTCCGTCTGTCGTTCCGCCGTGCCATTGTGCGATTAAAACGACGCTCTCGTCTATGAAATGTTTATTTTTTGCTTTGTGTTGATTGTTTTGTATTTTTATTTTATAGAGCTTTCGTCTCCATATTGAATAGTTTGCGTTTTCGAATATGCTCTTTCGTTTTGCAAAATCGTGATTTGTATTGAATTCTATATTTAAAATTATTTTTAGTTCAAAAATGTATCGATAGGTGATGTGATTTATTCATTTTATTTGAAAAAAAGTTTGCAATTGAAGAAATCTGTCTGTTACGTATTTAAATCACGGTTTAAATTATAACTATAAATTAATTAGTTGTTTTTGATTTGTTATTAGGAGGTGACAAGATGTGGTTGCTGGTAACTGTCAGCCTTCTGAGTGCTGCAGCTAGTGCACCTCAAAACTCTACTACTCAACAACAACACACATGTCCAGAGCAATGCATTTGCTTGTCACAAACTCAAGTGAGATGCATAATTTATTTATTCTATTTTAGTTAATTTTTTTTAGTAATATCTTGATTTTACAAAGAAGTAAAATCGACAAAGAGGAAACAAAATAGATAAATTTTTTGAAAAAATGAATTTAAAGATAATCTTGAGTCAATGTTGTGATTACGGAAAAAAATCTCAATTTTAATACAAAATTTTTGTTTTTACTCATTGTTTCAGGTATTATGCAACAACGGGGGTCTAGAAGACATTCCGATAAAAAACCTACCTCCGACAGTAGAACACCTATCATTATCGAAAAACAATTTTCCAGTGATAAGAAGCGAAGCCTTTTCCGGACTGAGAGCGCTCAAAAGATTGTCAATGGATGGAAACACCATATCAATATTACGTCCATTTGCTTTCAGGGGTTTGCCTAGACTGAAAGAACTTTCAATTCAACATTCCACTTTAGATTTAATAGCCCAATTCACGTTCGCCGGGCTTCAAAACATCACTTCCATCCTTTTGGGACACAATAAAATCAAAAGAATAGAAGGATATGCTTTCGCAGGAACGTCAAATATAAAACATTTGAGGATGAACAACAATCCTATGCAGACCATAGAAACAAATGCATTTTCCGGTTTAAGCAATGTGGATCATCTAGTGTTCCCTTCCGGTATAAAAAATATCGAAATAGACGCATTTTTTGGATTAGTTGGTGTCAATACAATCAAATTGGCCTTTATGGATCTTTCTACGGTTAAAAGATATACATTTAGAGGACTTTTGCACGTAAATGTGCTTTCTATTCAAGAATCAGATCTCGGAGTGTTGGAATATGGAGCTTTTGAAGGGATGAGTTTCATTGGATTATTAAACATGTTCAATAATAAAATAGATGCTATTAGAGAGTTCAATATAAGCTATAATAACAGTGTTAAAGCTATAAGATTTCACGGTAATCATTTATTGGAGAATCCAGATCCTGACTCGGTAATAATTGAAGGAGTAGTAAGACTAGCAGTGACTGCCAACCATTTTCCTTGCGATTGTAAAGCCAGAGGCATAGCCGATGGCCCGTTCGGAAATGCGACTTCTGGTGACTTTTTAGAAAAGAACTTTTGCATATCTCCAATGGTGGTGAGAGGAAAACGTATGAAAGAAATGGAAAAAGACTTTCCCAAAGGATGCGACAGCAAAATAGTGAGCGGTCAAGGACCTGGAGAACTGGCCGCGAGTTCGTCTCAGAATTTATCATATTCGTTAATTGTCGTTTTAATCAATGCATCGTTCGCTTTAGCCTTCAGCTGATTATAAATTTTCGAATTTTCCGCGTTATACATAATGTACATAACCAAAAAATTCATAAATGTGCTTTGTACCTGTATGTAATGTAAAATAATATAAACGTTTACTCGACTTTTCGCTTGGTATATATCATATTATAATGTTACATATACACATTGAATAAAGTTGTTAATATTATATATATGCTGTGTTCAAAAAAAAAATTGATATACGATTAAAAAATATATTAATAAAATATTTACACTAAGTATACGGACGCCGTGGCGCGTGAATAATGATTACGTTTTATATTGAATGATATTCTATAATAACACAATATTCAATTGACGAATATAAATGATCGTTTCGAATTGATACGTAAGACGATAAGTTTTCCAAAGACTGAATTCTTCAGACTGAAACGTCAACGTAAAAGTGGTTCTGTTGAAGATGCGTAGCCTCGAGTTTCACATATCAGGGTGTTTACAGTATTACATTATTAAATGTGTCTATTTGAGTTTGTGTGTAAACAATAATTATATTATGGCGGCTCGATCGATAAAATAAATAATCTCGGTCGCAAACAGGTCTATATTATCATGATCATTAATGCAATCAATTATGCCAAATGTTTCGTTTTCTAAAATGGAAATAAATTATTTAAAAAAAAAACATTGACTTTTATTTAAATTATTATGTTTTCTATATGTAATGTAAACAATACATTAATATTATCACGTATCATTAGCTTGTGATTAATTAATAATTTACAATTATACGCTTTATACTTTCTCCGTATTATACAAGAAAAATATCAGATATTCTCAAACAAATTGAAATATTTTCGTTTTGAAATAGATTTTGGATCAATAATAATTTTCATATGAAACAACCGTAAATACAATGAATACGAAATCCCTGTAATAACCAAAGTAAAGGAAACTAATATAAATGATACACTTATGCAAAATATGCCACGTGGTAATTTTAAATCCGCTTATCAGACACAATTGCCAATACAACCTATTCCAGAGAACGAGCAAAACAGTCGTATTACTTCTAGATATATATCGAACTATCATTGTGGTTCATACTGTCTATCTACATACTGGTTCAGTTGCAGATGAACATAGATTACTCATAGAGCTGCAATTGTGTATGGGTGACTGCTTCAATACCTTGCACAATAAAGCAATATGCCGAACACTGATTGATATGTATTAGTTAGGATGATTGAATTTATTAAAATACAGATACAAACAATTTATTGTATATTTCATATAGTTTTTTTCTGTTTTAATATAGATTTTATTATAAATTAATAAGAAAGTTTATTATGAATCAATATTAACCGGATGGGCCGGTATTTTTTTTTTTTTTGGAAAGTCGGGACCAAAGTGCAATAAATATTTTCGTACTGTTTATTTTATAGTAATTTTTTGGGCTCTTTATAAATACATATATAATATATAAAAATGAAGAATTAAGAGTTGGTATTGTGGGCGGGGGTAGTTTTTGGGTGGTTTAGGGGTGGTATTAGGTGTGTTTTTTATGATGGTATTTTTCAATGTGCGGACGAATTTGAAGATAGTTATGTGAGTGAAAATGTATTCGGGTGAATTTTTGGGATACTTTATATTTGGTTAGTGGGGTGATTTTTTTGTGTAAAAAAACGAATTTAAATAATAAAAACAATAAAAAAAATTGACCACGAGTCAGACTCGTGATTGTTTCCAACTCAATGAGTTAATAATTAATCAAAGTAATTGTACATATTTAAAAAGAAAATGTAATATTAATTATTATATTATATTATAGCTAAAAGTAGAAATATATGAAATCGATATAAATTAGAAATAATCGTATTCTACAATTGAAGATTTCGATATTCTAAATAAAGGGTTCTCAAAATAGGTTTATGTTTTTGAAGAAGTTCTGAAAATAAGTTTTAGTATATACGAAAGCTTTGTATAATATAAATATAGAGAAATAAAGAATTATATTTTATAGATACAAATATTTATCAAATGTATTTCTTTTCAGAATATACTACAAGAAAAATAAATTTTTACATAAAAAATATACACAAAAAACAATTAAAACAACAACCCTAGAAATAAATTTCAAAACAAACCAACAACTTAAAAAAATATATTTCTATTTGAGCTACGAAAAAATAAATAAAAAATTGAAAAAAAACTTCATCTCCTCTGTTGTGATATTTTGACCTCATCGTGCAAATGGACGTGAAAAGCGACAATAGCAATGGCATGACGACTTTTTCCACCATCGCAGCCATTGTTTGGCTAAGGTTTGCTGGAAATGTACACAGCAAGGTAGTGCATTCGATGTGCACACACTGTGCCGGAGAACTGCAATATTGCGATTACGCGGAAATATTGCGATGTTTATGCACGCGGCTCGAAAATATGGCGGAATGTGTATGCGGAAAAAAGTGGTCTCGAGTGTATCGAATTTTCAATAATGAGATGTGGTTCTTTATTGAAACGCGGGTGGAAGTCTGTCTGAATATTTTTTTTAGGTGTGGTGTTAAAATTTTGTCATAAAAAAAGTATTGGGTAGTATTTCGCTTTTTTTCCTTTCGAGTTTTTGTGGAACAAAATGTGAAAGTAATAAAATTTGATGGCTTGTTTGTTATACACAATATTATTAAAACCTTCGAAAAAATTCGTAATTACGAATGCTTTTTTTGATAAGATAAAAAATATCAATTACAAATGAAACATTCATTCAAACAAGGCATAAAATATGTAGAAATACAACACACAATTTATTCAACTTCGTATATTATGTTTACTAGATGTTATGGCCGACAACACGTGCAAGAGATACGTCTAACTTTATTTTATTGTTCATATTTTTCCTCGAAACTCGTATTTTGTTCCTTCACCTCAAACCATTCGGAAAAATTAAATATTTCCGTCTACGATGACTTATTTTTGCTGTCGAGCCGTATTTTTTCGAGGGTTTTTCTATATTTATTTACCCGACATGTTTGAGTTTACATACGAAAAAAGATCAATATGTACAATCAATCAACCTCTATAGATACTTTCTTTGAATTTAAAATTGAAACACATATGTTTGTATATAAAATGTATCGATTATTTATTTGTTTTATTAATTTCATTGGTCACTTAATTTTGCGTTTTCAATATCAAAATATGCGCTAAAGCTTTCAGTAGATTAGTGAGTAGATCAATAGTTATGTATTAATTTTAATGAAAACAAAGTAAAGTTTTTATATTTATTTAATCTTATGAATGTCGCTAACTAATTTCAGTTTATTGATCGTTTATAAAAAAACAAAAGTGAAAAAATATCTATAAAAAGATGAGCGCCAGAATCTAGCGTGACACACATACGCGCATCTTACTTGGAAGTCGAATACATATATTAAAATAACATATTACAAAAAAACAATAATGACCATAGACTTGAGTTCAAGATTTCGAAGTATATTTTTAAGTATTATCAAAAATTCATACCGAATTTGACGTGAATATGATAAGGGGTCAATAAGGAGTGAGCTTTGAGGGTAGTTGTAGGTTAAAAATTAAAAAATATTTTTTCTTGAGCGTTAAAGAGGATTAATAATTTTTATCTTATTTCTTAGATGTTTAAAAATTTATATACCAAATTTGGTGTTTATATACTTAAAAATATAGATTTGTAAATTATTTTACTCACACCAATAATTTTTGCAAAATAACTCACTCCCAACCCCAACTCCCAGGAGACCAACGCTTGAATTTTAACTCGCCACTCAAAGGGTCACCGAAAGGACGCTAGAAGCAATTTCAAACTAACATAAATTTACACACGAATATCTCGCAACAACACCACTTACCCCAAATAAAACAACTTTACAATCACATCAATAAATTTTAAGCCCATCGACAAAAGTCCACGAAAAACAACAGCCTCCTACGAACACTCCACGCACACAACTGTGCAACCCGACGAATCCACACACACAACGAGCCGACCAAAACGAAAATTCCCAACAAAGCACCGTCGGCAGCCGCTGATCCTAAGCCTCGAACAGAAATTATATACAAACAGAAAGCAGAGGCCTACGAGCGGTAAGCTGGATGTGGTGTGCCATGAGGCCGTGTCTGCAGTGACCACACGAATGTCGCAGCTGCTCGGCGCAACGACCGCCCCAAGGAAATGCTAAATTTGCGGTACACCCCAACGGGATATCATAATTAGCGAGCGAGCGGGCGTTCGTCATTGGGAAATAGTGTTTGTTTGTGTGTGTAAATGTTGAGTTTTGTTGAGGTTGTTAAGGGTTTGAAAGAGTTTTTCGTTGGTGGGAAATTGGGGTTTTTTTTTTTTTAATTTATGTTGAATCGGATGTGTGTTGGGAAGTTTATGGTTGTGTGTGTTTGGCTGCGGGTTGGGGGCTTGCGAAGTGTGTGTATGTGCTTAGTGTGAATGTTGGGGTAAGTTATTTGGCTTAGAAATTGAGTGTATGTGTCGTTTAGTATGTTTTTTTTCGATGGCAAAATGTTGCGTTTATTGAGATAGGAATAAAAAAAATCATAAGTCTTGTGTTTTTTGAAGTGAGTATTTTTGTTCATTTTTAATTTATGAAAATACAAAAAAATTATCGAAAAAAAAATAAAAAGTTTTTAAAATTTCAATTTGAAATAAAATAATACTTATTGATAAAATAATAAATTTGAAATCAACGATACAATATATATTATTATTATTCTTAATTAAAGGTGTTTTATTTAAAATTAGAAAATATGTATTATATATTTATTTCAAGTCCTTCTTCTTTCATCAGATAAGTCTGACGTTAAGTTTATTTTAATGAAACTTAACTCAACTTGACTAGCATTAATTAAATCAAACATTCATTTTTCTAAAAAGAAAACTTTCTTAATCAGTTTCATAATTGAAGAATCTTATATTTTTTTAATTGAAAAATAAATTGCGTAATATCACAAATCATTTGTCAAACGATTTAAAAGCGAGAAGAATTCTACCAAAAAAATATTGAAATTTTACGATACTATAATAATTATTGTTTTCGAGTAATTAGACAATTTTAACGATCGCTTTTACACTCCTACTCCTTGGAATCTTTTAAAATCAACGCGTATAAAACTTTTCACTTTGAAAAGTTTCCTTTTCGAGTCCAAAGGTTGGAATTAGCTTTCAAGGGTTCGAAATTAATTTAATACATTTAGGCTTACGCGAATATTTTTTGCATTACGAAAAAAATCGCTAAACATTTTTTCACGGAAAACTTAACCACCCATTCAAATTCCCCGCGCTATTCTATTTTTTCATCCGTTTATATTTTCGGGAAGAGCATTTACAAATTTTCCGTAATATGCTCGAGATCGAGGCTACACGTGGACGTCATCTCACTTTTATGAGACGTGCAAATACAAAACGGAAAATTCATCAACGTCACCGTCATTACTCTCGCTTATTTTTCGAGATACGAACGCTGGAAAAAAATAATTCATTCCGCGCAAAGAACGGGAAAAACGAAAAAATTGTAAAAAATAAACAAAGGACAAACTCGAAGTGAGTGGAAAAGTCAATTTTGTGTAATTGTGTCGGGCTCACGGTTCAGCAGGTAGATTATCCAGTTAGTATGTCATGACTATGTGATGACTCTGGAGACCGGACAAATCGATTCGTCTGCTGAAAAGTTGCCCGCCTTCGAAAAATTTTCATGAAAATTTTCAGAGAAGATAAATTTCGGAGCCAATCTCACCGTGGAGGGATTCATTTTTGAACGACCCTCGGCGGCACTTGTAATTTGAATAATCCGCCGTCGTTTTTTTTTTTTTCGGAAAATAAATGAAATTTTGTATATGGGCGCTCTAATTGTAATACGTAATATATCGCATGGAGATTTAGTGTGGAATTAAATAAACATTAGGTGATTAAATTAAATGTGTTGTTTTTTTAATGAAATGTTTTTTAAAAAAGTATAAATATTCATTAATGTTTCGATCGATTCTTATATACGAGTAGGGAAATTATATTATTTAGGAAAATATCTTTTTGTACATAGTCACAATATCCGTTTCACTTGGTAAAAGGTTTTTTGTGTGAAATGTCCTTTATAATTTAAGGTAAACGAACCCTTCAGATTAGTAACCCAAACACGTATGAGTTTTTGCCTCAAGTCATTATTTTAGTTAATAGTACATTCTTGTTAATTTATCCGGTATTTCGAATTAATTTTGAAACCTAAACAAATTCGTTCTTATGTAAAATAAATTAGATTATTATTTTAAATGAGTCTTTGAACTTCGAACACAGACATAAAATTTTCATAACACATACATATTGAAGTCATATAAAACACTGCATTCATAATGTACCCATTTACAATTTTTTTTTTCAATAAACACCTTGAACTATTTATAAGCTAGATAAACAAAAAAGGCTTATTTAAAGACAATAACTACACACACAAACCTTAAAAAAGGTGACTCAAACAAGCGGAAAAGGGAGTCTGACAATCCACGGACCATCAGGGATGAGAGAAAGTGGGAGTTGGGCGGCATTTCAGAATATTTGCACTGGGTTTCGAAATACCCAATGCGATGGAACCCACATCGACAACTGGGTTTCTCACGGGGATCACTGACGAAAACAAGGGACTCCCATAAGCCACTTCTTATCGAAACAACAACAAATTTATACGGAGTTTTCCTTTTTGCATGGGTTCCGTGCCCGGTGGATGGCGAAGCCCGAAAAGGCCAGCACAAAGCCCGTCCGAATTGATGGAATAAACTTATGTTAAACAAAATATTATGCTAATAAAACTATTTTTTCGTTTGTATTCACATTTTTTAGTTTTTGATATACAAATTTGAAAATTTTTGACTGTTCATGATATTAAGTGGAATTATTATGTTTTATGTGCTCACATATTGAAATTGAACAAGTGATAATATTTTATGACTCGTTAACTGCAAATGTAATTTTATTATTTTAAAATAATAATTATCGTTTTGTATTTTATAATTCGTTAAAAAAAACTATGTTTTCTTAAGTATACAATAATAAATATTTTGAAAAAAATCATACACGTATAAGCATCCAATCTAAATACGAAACAACTATCCAACTCAACAATTTCAACCCCAGCTCGACAGAAAACCGAACTTTTTTACCGACAAAAATAAATTACAAATTTCGATTCAACACCCTAAATCAAAATAAAAGCACACAAACACACTCAATCCCGAAACTATCCACCGACCCGAAAACTAATCGATCGTTTTTCGTGCGTGCGACTACCGACTACCAACATACACCTGATAAATTTTCATGAGCGAATTCGGCTCGCAGGCACATACCTGAGTTTAAATTACCATAGTTTCGCAATGAGGACATGTCGAGGTGGCAGAGCTGCTTGTTTGTCTTACTTAAGGAAGGTCTGGCCTGAAGGCTGCGGTCTCGCAGGCCCTAGACCGCGACACTTCTTCTTGATGCCTTCATCCGAAGCGGCGAATTTGTTTCGCTTTGGTTGGTCAATGTTGTGGATTTGTTGGTCTTTGGTTGTTTTCGGATTTGTTCGAGGTGTTCGATCGGATTTGTGAATTCAGTTTGTGATATTATGAAATATTTAACAATACTTTTTCTAAGTAAAATTCGCCTTGAATATTAACTAGTCTTGATGAATAATGTATGCGAACTTCATAAATAATTGATATATCTTCACGAAAATATTCTTTATTAAAATATAAAGTTATAACTAACTAAAATAGAACATAATTTTAGTTGAATATCTAAATATTGTTATAAAGAATAAGTAAATTAAATGGTATTATTATATGGCCAAAGTATTTTCCAATGTTCTCTCAAATTGTTTTTGTGCATTTCAAAAGCATTAACTATAACATTATCGTAATAAATTATTCAATTAACATAATTTGCCAATTATAATAAATAACAGCATACGATATAATGAGAGTTTATCAATTGCATTATCGGATACAGATAAATCAAATCTTTCAAAACGTGCAAACATATAAAACTTTTATTCGAATCGAGCCAAAAGAAATAACCGAAATTTTTATTTCAGTTTTAGAAATGTTGAAGTTAAAGTTCACCCATAAAAACGCAATAAAAGCGACTATGAAAGAGAAAATTAGGATCAAGGAATTCAAATCGTTTAAAATGAAAGTGATTATATTAAGTCCTGTAAAAATATACGGATGCTTGAAGCGATTTGAATATTTTAACCTTATCAAAATTTATTTTATAATACCGATTAATAAAACAATCATATAGATTTCAAATTATAATTCGACCTTTACGTATTGCTATTTCCAACTGTTATTGAATCCTTGAACAAAATATTTAGTCAAACTATAAAATCGCAAACAAAAAAAAATCTTTACAACCAAACAAAACACGAAACTTTCTAAAAGTAATCAAAATATCAAACCATCGATTATGAAACGATCTGCAAATGATGCTTAATTATCCGCGAATTTCCCACCCGAATTCCGAGCCCACCAAAATCCCTTCAGGAAAGGCGATCATCATTCGTTGCGATAAATATTCAATGGAATCCAACAGTGTTCTGTCGCATTAATTCAACGCATTCAATGAAGGCATAATATTATTAGGATATCGCGCAGAATGCACGGCATAATAAATTCGGCAAACATCGTTCCCGGTTTTCATACGTGGCTGCAAATTATCGTCTGTATCGGGCGAATGCGCCAATAACGACCTCACCCTGTGTATAGTATTGCGCATATGCGGCAGGGGTCGTCAACTTGATTGAAAGTTTTGGATTCGTTGATTGAAAGTTGAAAAATTTTGTTAGAAGTAGTCGGTTTCGAGAATGACCAAATACTGTGTATAGTATTACGCATATGCGGCAGGGGCCGTCAACCTGATTGGAAGTTTTGGATTCGTTGATTGAAAGTTGAAAAATTTATTTAGAAGTAGCCGGTTTCGAGTATGACCAAATACTGTTGTTTTTATATTTATTAAGCATTTAGTTACTTTTTGTTTCACGTTAAAGCAATTACTACTTAAAAAGTTTGGTGAATTTGATCATGTTTATGAAATAAAATAATCATTTAATAACCAAGTGTCCTACAATACGGATTAAAAATAAATGAAAAAATTGAAAAAAAAAGTATTATGGAAGGAGCTTTTTTTTAGGATCAAAAAGATGAAACAAAGACGAATAATAAAAAAATATGTTGTGTTTTTGTAGGAAAAATGTTTGTGACCACTGTAATATGGTTATGCTAGTTATGTTTATATGAAATCGTTTGAATGTACGAATGATATAAAACTTTGTTACTCATACATATAGTTAAGGTTGAGTCACAAATTGTGTTATTGTGAATGTATATTACGCGAATTCATCTTATTCACATACAACACAGAATATAGATCATAAAATTTGAAAAACACGTGAGAAAAATCACATTATTGACTGTACACTATTTCACATTTCTAAAAATCAAGTCAGCGACTAAAGTAGAATCGTGACTTGATTATTATATGTTTTTTCAAATTTCCAGATAAAAATCTTACACATTTTTTCCAAATATCTATTCATATTATCCGAAGCAACGATCTCCGTATACTAAATACACAGAATAATATAATAGAACAGTTTTATACGTTCAATATCATTATTGCAGTGCACGGCCAAAGCGTACACGGTCGTAATCTGGCGCACAATGCTCGTTCCAACCTCTTGTGTACGTATCCCGTAAATGAGCCTTATTGAAACATTAATAAGTCGTTAAATTGAAGTTGGAAATTTCAGTCATAATTGAATGTCGAGCTCGTAGATGAAATGCGAATTTCAAAGCAATCAATGCGATCGACTGATTAATGCATTCATTGTATTTTCAAAGAGTTGAAATTGTCGAGGATTGTCGATCACGTGAATTTCGAATTATTATTATGATTTGTAAACATATATTTGGCATTTTTGGAGATTTTAAAGGATATGTTTTATTTGTCTGAGATGATAATATACATTACTGATAAAATATTATATATTTGCCCTCCTATATTTTTTCCAATATCATATATTTATTAAAGAATTTATCACTCGAAATAACTTGAAAATTATAGATAATTACATTTTCAATAAATTTAGATAAATAAACAAGATCAGAAGTGACAAAAAATATTTTTACAAATTTCTCTAATAAAAATAAAACTATAGAAAAAACCCATATTTAGGTTTCATGTGATATTTTTTGTTTCAGTTAGTCGACACTCCTTTTAACCACATTGCGATATTCTAGTCTCACCAATGCGAATTTTTCCCAATTTTCTGTATGAGATCGACAGCGGTCGTTTTAACATTTTGTTTTTTCGTAATTTTATAATATTCACTACGATTTCGATGACGAGCAAGTTTTTTTTCTTATTTCGCAGCCTAGATCATTTCGATAACATTGCATAGCAAATGTTGATATCTTTTATATTTATAGATATCTTATAAATCAATATCTTGCTTCATATAAATCACATTCTCATTCAAATTTAAAAAAAAAATGTAACAAATATTATGTAAACTCAATAAAATGGAAATAATATGTATATCATTCAAATAAAGTCCAAACTTCTAAGAAAATAATTAATAATACATAATATTTTTTAATATTTATAGCATGAAAAAGTACATGTAACCTTGAAAATTCCGACATCTACAAAAATCAACCTATAAAACCCAATCACCATTCGATCGAGCGAAAGAGTACACACAGACGACATTCGATTTTATCATCGAAAAAAAGATCCTTTTCGGTTGAGAGGGGCCGCCATGTCGCGTTATTGGGAATTTTACACCCGAACGAGTCAACAAGTGGTTTTATGCGGCTTTGTGCCGATCACTGTATGCGTGGGATTGGAAATTTGACTTTTCCCAACGATGTGCATAATCCGCGACGTTCCCGTCCCGGGAATATGCCCGCGAAACGGGACGAAATTCGCGCGAGCGTTTATCCCTTCGGAATTTTTCCATATCGTATTTATTGCGAATCTGCAATGCTCGCTTTTGTGTGAGGGATGCAGGACCAATGGTAGTTATGGGAATCGTTTGAATTTTTATGGAAAAAAACTGACGGTAGTCTATTTAAGGATTTGATCATTTTTGCTAGAATCGAAAATAATACTGAGTCTTTATAATAAAACTAACTATTTCTACATATTTTATCTAATTTTTTTTTAAATTTATATTGCTTTCATTATTCTAAAAGAATTGGCATCTATATTAACTAATACTTATGATGATACTGAATTCATAATTATATTTAAATTGTTTTGTTGATAGTTTTGATTTTATGACCTTAAAATGTATTTTGTGTAATACGAGACAGAAAGCTTCGTATGAATATTTTATTTCATGTACTGACAAGTTAATCTTTTGATATGGATATAAGAGAGAAACTATACGACGTCCGAGAACCTTTTATAGGAATATTTTCTTAAATAATCCCGTATGTGAATGGATAATCATACTTTCAAAAATAGCAGTCCTACTATAAAGATATATTTTATTCGTCATCCATTTTTTGTAATAATATAAGATTTCAATTGTTTCAAGCTGATGATTTGTTTATATAGTAAATTGGACGATTATATAGTATAAGAATTTCACATTATATTACACAACGAGTCGAATTACACAACGAGTCGATTGAAAAGCGAAGACGATTTATAAGAGTTTGACTTATTTTCACCTAGCAGTCGTTAGCCACAGGAACAATTAGCCGAAATGATTTAGCGCCGGCCACTTCTTGGCCACGATAGAACCTCCCTCGTAAATCAATCAAGTCCGCTCTCAATATTGAAGTGTACGATTTTCTTCCCGCCAGGCCCCGATCAGACCCTGGATATAACTGTCCCGACTTGATTTAGCTCTTCAGATCGGATTTCGACGAAAAGGTACCACCCAATATCGCATCAAATAGCCGAAATACTTTGGCCTAATTTAGCGCGTTCCTTCGCATACATATGTGTGTTTTCAGATAGCGCAGTTGGAATTGAAATTTTTCAATTGAATGATCGAATTTTGCTTTCTTAACATTTGATCTCATATCATAACCGCGGCGAGAACCCATCATAAAACCATTCAGCAATAACTGAGCCGAAATTTTACAATCCCGTCGAACCGACTGATGCAATTTCCGCAAAACTTTCCCTTCAACATCCGCCCAGCCAAGCTGAAATTATGCATTCACCTCAGCTGCAATGTGCCTCTAGATCCCGGATATCCTAGATCGGATCGAGAACCGACGACCGGAAGGCTTTGTCTCTGAATTTGCGTCCCTGTCCCGTCCCGGGCATTCCGAGGCCCGTCACGTCCCGGTCTTAGCGTCTTGTGCACTTGTTGTCGATGCAGCTAACGTAATGCAATACACAAGTTCGGATGCATTTCGTGTGGGTCGTATTGTCGATTACGACCCGACGAAAGTCGAATGCTGGGAACGGTCCATAAAATCTATTTTATGCCAGCCGTGAATCGAATGTTGACCCTCAGTGGGATTCTTTGGGTTCGAGTTTTACGCTTTTGGTCTTTTCGGTTTGGCGATGTGAACGGTGTGTTCGTTTAAACCTTTCAAATCGATGTAAATTTTTATCTTTGTGGATATTTTCGCTAAAAACCAGTATGTGTTTTAGTCGATAAATTATTTATTTTATTGAAAAAAAAATTATTTTAATAAGATAAACTGTGAACAAAGTCGAATTTACGATTAAAATTGCTAAAGAAATTCTTGTAATGTGAGAAAAAAATATTTTCATTTTTCTTCATGAGATTATTCTTTGAAAATTTTCTAACTTTTATTTATAAATTATTTCACTACCGTTTAGTTTATACTTTATTATTTCCAGAACCTCGTGGGACTCTTCAGTATCTTTGAAAGGAATCTAAATCACTTCAAAACATTCTTGATAGAATATACTCTATAGAATTCTCTTGAAAACAATTTAATATTTTTACCTACACATAAAAATATATTATATTATACATCGATTAAATCAAAATTTATAAGAATATAAAAGAAAGAATGATAAAAAATAAAAATAAAAACTTTTCAGAAAACATCACCGAGAAAAAATACTTCTCATATGACAATCACTATATTAAAAAAGAATGCAATATAAACCTTCCTTTTGGCCACACAAACTAACATCGATCGACCAACAACAGACACGTATCCAAAGACCGAAACGACGCTTTATTAAACGTGGCCACGGACCGATATTTAATAGGGAACAAAAGTCGAAAGCAACGGACGATCCGTGCGGAAAACGTACACGGTCGGAAAACTTGTCCGAGTTCCGCTTTTCCGCGAATCCATTTAATTCGGATCCAGTTTTCCCGAGAGTTCGCGAATTAGCGGCCCATTGCTGGGTCTTCGCGCCGAACAAGATACGCGCTTCCAGTGTCGGATTTCCTTTTTTTACCTCTGTGTTCATTTTTCAATATTTCGACGAACTCCGTAATGGATTTAATTATGGATTCGTTAAATGCGATGAAAATTTCGGGGTCTGTGAATATTTTGAGATTTTATGTTGTGAAAGTGTGTTTTTTGTTGGGTATACAATTTTGCGAACAAGATCTTATTTGATATATAAAGTAATTATAAAATTATTTTTTAATGCAAGCTTAGCCAGCCCGTGGTGTAGTAGTATATTGCAGGGAGCTCTAACCATCATCGTAATGATGATGGTTGGAAATGCGGATATGGCAAGAGTAAGATTCCGTTTTCAACATCTACTCGATCGTCTCAAATATGGTATTTAACCGTTTGACCAGAAAATGAGGGTTAAATTTTTCGTTAATGAGATGATTTCGAAAAATGATTCCATTGTAAGCCCTGTGTATCGATCGCCATACAAATTATTGATTGTGACAGTAACTACAATTGACCGTCGACGATCGGTACACCAGTATGTGCTGAACGTGTGTTTGAATCAGTCCACTGTCCCTTCTCTCCTTCCTGTCCTATCACTGATGAAGGAAACGGGGAATCACTTCAGTTATCATTTTCCAGAGTAATCACAAAAAAAGTGATCACCTACATCAGGGTCACCTGATAAGGCACGCAAAAAAGAAGAACATAAGTTTATCGATTAATAGTGAGCTCTAGAATTATTTTGAAGGGTTGATTTATTATATATGAAATTAATACGCAAAGGTTGCAATATTAATGATTATACTAGTATTGCTATAAAAAACAATTTTCAGTCAAGTATAACACGATGTTTATGGAACAACTCACATTTTTTCATAAATATTCAAAATTCTGATGAACGAATCTGTATAAAATATTTCCTAGAACTCAAAGTCAAATAATCAATAACGACTAACTTTTTTCATTTCAAACAAATGAAAAAAGCCATATGGAAAAAAACTGAAACATCCGAGTAATATTGATGACATAATATATATTTATGATCATCACAGGGACTGCTACTCATCATAGGAGTATGAGTAGGTATTTCCTAGTTCAGCGTCGTAGTAAAATGTATTCGAATATCCGGATAAAGCGATTTCCTACGCGATCTGGAAACAATATCGTGCTTTCCGCTTAGTCAGCAACGAAGGTGGCGTCTGTTGCCGCCCTTACTTTCCCTCCGAAAATAAAACCGGGTCGAAAGGAAAAACTACGAAAACCACCCTGTACACATTTTTTCGGGTGCTTTCTCGCGTGTCTGAGTCGGATTCGGCTTTATTGAAAACCCGGAGACGACGTCAAACCCACCGCTCTTCTGCCCGAAAAAAAATCCTAAAAATTGTATGTGTCGAGTACGTGTATCACAAGTGAAATTTCTTTCGTTTTATTTGATCGTATTGTATCGAAAATTATCGATGATCTATTTTTTAGAATGAAAAAGTTCATTTATGTAAAATATTTTTATAAAAATTATATATTGAATTCGTTAAGTATTATAAAAAAATTAAAACTTTTAATGATAGATCAATTGAATTATGTCCTACAAGTGAAATAATTATGTTCAAAAATTATCGATATGAAAATATTAATTTCCATTCACATGTATCATATTACTATATTCATCTAGGCAAATCTCGAAAAAAATTATCATCAAATACAAAATTCACAATGAACCCAATCCGCCCCTACATAAATTTTATTTAAAACGAAAAACCAAATGAACTGAACCAGAATACGAAAGAATGCAACAAAAAAACGGGAAATGAATCGCCGGAAAACCGCAGCGTTCGACAAATATTGTGTGGCGTGGTCAACCGAGGGCGAGGGGTGGAGAGGCCACGTGGCGCGAGGGGGGGGGGCGAGGACAAGGGTGGATGCACCGAATGCAACTCTATATTGAGTGCACTCGTTCGAAATGCAATCGTCCAATTTAAACTGTGGCCGCATAACAGCCAGCCGGAATATCCTAGTATCGATAAGTATAAATGTATGTATTATATAATTAATTTGATTAAGATGTGCATATGCAAATGAAGGAAATCAGAGATTAGTTGATAGTTAATAGTTTAAGTGTATTGAAATTTTTCATCTGTTTATAGTATAGAGAGTTTAAAAAGAGAAATACCAAAATTTTCCACTCAAACATACATCACCATCACATTAGGACACATGCAGCACGGTGACAAAGCGCAAAAATAAAAACGGAGCTTGCAAAAAAATCGGCGAAAGTTTTACATGGCTTCTGAAGTGAAACGGCACAATCCATTTGTCAATCCGGAACGAAAGTCACGGAAATATGCGGTTTATTTCGTTCGCTTCAGGTAAGCAAAATGTGTCCGAGGTGTGTAATAAAGTAAGGTCATTTGTAACATCCTTGCCGCCGTAAGAAATGGCGGTTATCCTGCGGTGGGACATACTCTATCGCGTTCTATATTTCCAGCCGTACTTTTATTCTCGGATGGAACGATCCCGAACATATACCTATTTGATACAAATGAATATTCTGGAACGGTGCCTTTTCTAGACTGAAGGGATGATATGTGAATTATTAGATGGGTTTTATAATTTTTTTAAAAAATTCTGCAATGTTAAATAATATTATATATTCGTGATTTATAGTTGAATGTCAAACGAAAAAAGTTTGGGAGTAAATTTGTACCTGGAGACTGCGCACAAATTAGTATAGCTATTGTATGTATGAGACACGAAAATCGATGAAAAGTCATTATCGTGTTTGTTCGTCAAAGTGAAGATAGGATTGTTTACTTTCCGTTCTTTTGATTGACGTTCACTGAAAACGCGATTGTAACTTTAATTTTGTCAGAAATAGAAAGTTTTTTCGCATTTTCTTTATCAGTCACGTAATTTAAATATCAATATCATACGAAATTCAGCATACGATGTTTCGACAAATGATTTGAATAAAAAATAAGCACAAATCGAACTGTGAAATTTTCGCAAATATCAAAATTATTTATTATAAGAATAAGTGACACAAATGAGTAGCAACGTGATGTTTTGGTTATCTCGGTCCGCACATACATATCCCCATTTGATTTAATGCTGCAATACGGAGTCGCACTTAGGAAGCTAATTATTCAGCGACAGGCATACATCACGCTCAGCAGACTAATATCGTCTCGACATTCGTCACATCAACTACACATATTATAGTATATTACACACACACATATTTAACAGATTAACACACTTTTCATCCCGCGAAGATGTCGTGTCTAAAATTATATCATTTCACTTAAATATACCTACTATATAAAAACTTTTCAATTATGCTACATAATGAAAGCATAATTTAAGAAAGATCAATGTTTTTCTATTTTTTCACCAACAATAGGTTAATAAATAGTACAAAAGAGTTCATAGCGCATAAAAATATTTTTTTTCACGTTTGTTTTTAGCAAATTTATAACATTTGATAAAATAACGGAAATGATTATAAATTACTTTTTTATGATATATTCTATCGTGGATATATTGAAATAGGATAATTTCTTGAATGACATTAGTGACAATCGTCTTAGGGAAAACGTATCGAAAATCTCATTTATTACGCAGTACTCTTAAGGTGGTTTTGACCGGTATTCAAAGGAAACACGTTTCCTTATCCGTTCCTGGCAAATTAGCAAAGTTTATTCCGCATGTGTACTATATCGACACCGAACATACAAGAAACATACACACACATCATACAAAGTGCGCGGCTCGATTCGATTTCGACGAAAAACTCTTTTTGACTGATTTCCGCGAGAACGACCGATTCGACGACGAAGTTTCGAATCGACAAACTGGCGAAGTCGCTTAATTTTATCAAGTTTCACGTGAAACGAGCGCATGTTAAATATTGTAATAACTTCTTCGTACGGCAGCGGGAAAACTCAAGCACTTAACAGGTATAAAGCTTTTGGGTGTATACATCTGTGTGTGTATGTACAATGTGCGCGCTTAAAGCCTACGAGGACGCTTCGGGAAAATGGCATGTTTGTTCGCGAGTTTTCCAAAAATTATTTGATTAAAAATTAATTCGAGTAATTAAAATGTGTATGTGAATTTTGTAAGTGCAACGTTGTGAGTTTCGTTTGAAGTATAATTGTTTTATGAATCATTTTGGTTTATTCGAAATACAAATATGTTGTTAAATATGTTTTATTTTTAGAACCTAAGTGGAAAAGTTCATTATTATCTTCAGATGCGACGTATTGTTTTGTCAGTTCTAAAATGTTCAGAACTTACACACGTGATATTGAATACAAGGAAGTGGGCACTTGTTAACGAAGCTTCCCATTAACGTCACATACAGACTCGCAATGTTTTCCAAACTGCAGTCAACATACTATCTTACACACACTACATATATCCCAAATTATTGTTCAAACAATGTAAACATTCAAAACAAGAAAACTTTGTGTGATACATCAAATCAAAAAAATAATCTATCGGATATGCCTCAACCAAATAATTTAAACCATATTAAACCATACCACGAATTAAAAATTTAAACTTGAATAGCAAAAATAATTAAGAGTGAACTTCGGAGACAGAGTTTATTAAAAGTCGGGCGAATTTCCAGACCACGTCTAAGGGCTCGCAACCGCCGATCAGGGGTCTTAAACCGTTCCGGTTAAATCGGTGTCAAATGGGCACCGTCGTCATGTCTCCGGGACACGTCCGAACATCCAGATTACAGGGTGGCCAGCAACAGGCTGTTCAAATAATTATAAACTCGGCCGAAGGGATTCGCCCTGCAATTAGACGCCAATTTACAACGGACACCTGACGCCTAACTTTGACACTAGCCTATACTGTGATAATCGGAAGAAATTTGATATTTATAAGTACATATTTTATTTGAAAAATATCAAGTTAATACATATTTTTTTATGAAATGATAATATTGTTTTTTTTTTAAATATAATTTCAATCAATTATACGGTTTCCTTTAGTGGTAATAACCTTCTTCTACCTTTGTATACATGATTTTCAGAGCATATGGAGCTATAAGTGATTTTCGTATTTAACTAGTTGGTTTTGTGCGATTTACATTACATATACTTTAGTATTTTGATCTGTGAACTCAAAATTACATTTTAATATGAAAAATATATATTCAACATAGCACTCGAAGAGTCGTCATTCGAGCAGTCATCAACATCAAATGAACTGTCATTCGACGATGAATTATTACGCATTTAATTCACCACGGGACGCGTGTGCGTTTGAAACGCAACGACACCCACTAACTATAATTTGATTATGAAACCGTCAATCAATTTCGAACATGTCGTATGCGACTTACGAACAATCCCAATCCACCTAAATACCTTACGTTCAGCAATCACGCTGAATAACTAGCATACGATTTATATTAAAAAAAAAAAAACAATTTTTCAATAATATTATCAAAATCACACTTCGACCCACACAAAGCGAAGAACAGCTTCCTCGAACCCTTAAAAAGGGTCGCCCTGATCCAACACAACACATTATCATACCCGGTAGCAGATAGACACACAGGCATCGAGAGTTTATTATCTGAGCAAACAGCGAACGACCTGAATGTCAATCAAATCCCTCCATTGTGTTTACTGTCGAGATAGTCGATCCCGGAACGATCCGGGACATCAAAGCTTACCGAAATCGCGCGTTTAACTTTTTTCGCGTGGTATGCCCTCTTGTTGCGAGTTTGTTTGTTCTTTTTGAAGTTTTTCCTCGGGAGTTTGTGCGGTTGTTATGCGGTTAGTTGAGGCGAGAACGCGTCGTGGATTAAAATTTGGATGAACGCCCCCCGAGGCGGTTGAGGTGATTCGATTTCGCGGCGAATTTGCCAGTCTTTCGATGTGTGGGTGTGTGTGTTGAATTCGATTTGTGGCAATTTCGTGATTATTTGCATGTCGTTTTGTGTTTGATTATTTAGCTTTATAATGTCTTGGATCGTGTCTTTGATTAGAAAAGGTAATTAATTTCACTGCGGAAAAATTCGATTGAATTTTACTCAATTGCTTTTGATTGGATTTTCGATTTAAATTATTAAATGATAATCATATTTTTTTATAATTAAAAATAATCTGAATATATTAAAATGTAATACCATTAACTCGAATTCAAAAAGAAAACCGAAAATAATAATTTCGAATAAACTCAGTTATAACAAACACACACACACACACACATGCACGCACGCACGCACACACACACACACATACACAAAATTGACACATTATTTAAACATTACGTCTTTAATTTGCAATAAACAACAACATAACAAACATAATCGAATCAAAAAACTATTTAATTACAATTAACTAATATTTTACATAATTTGAACACACCTAACATACAAATCTCTTCAAAAAATCACACGGTAATATTATACATTAATAGCATTTCAAAATTTCACACAAAAATCAGCAACAACCTTATGAAAACCGCACACACCGCATTCTTTCAACAAACCCTACAACAACCCCGAACAAACACCCCATAAAACACAATAGGTTTAAATTAATAGTATACGGCCGCATTATTAGCACATCCTCGGCAACTGAGCGAAAGCCCCCCAGTGGAAACACATCCACTATTAGCAAACTAATTCATTCGTTTCCATGGGAGGCGTTGTTCCCGCACCAGAACACACTCCCACGCGCCGAGCACAGGCGCAGGGATATTCGGGAGGATCCGGGATCGTTTCGGGAGGTCCTGGCCCCCGTTGAAGGATATTTCGTGTCGGTGTGCCCCTCCAGAGGCCCATAGCACGAGCGCAAACTCTTCCGCAAACAACATCAAAACTTCTTGCGGTCGGCTTGCGCGGATCCGCAATGAAAATTACACGCATGTGCGAGTGCGCGATTATTTCGTTTGTGTGTGCTTTTTAGGTTTCGTTGTTGGGTTTTTATAGCGTTTTTTTTTAATGTGTCATTATAAAAGTATGTACTTTGAAGTGATTGTTTTTTATGAATATGGTAATAGGATATAATATAAATATATAAATTACAAATTGAAAATTAATAATTTTAGAAAGCTGTTTTTACATAAATATACTTATACAATGTCCCTTAGTTAAGACAATGTCCCCGACTGTAGACAAGACCCATTAGATCCCCTTTTAAAACGAAATCGTGTTAAACGAATCATACAAATGTAGAGAAAATAGGGAGATAGGTATTTTTTATAGATAAATTAACGAAATGTATGTCAGTTTTTATGTAAATCGTTGAAATTGTACCAAAACTTTAATCGTCACTTAGGTTTGACAATTATTTCAAAACAAGTGATTCACAAGTAAAACTTCAAGAAACCAAATGTTTACTAAGTATATGTATTTTTTTCGGGTGTCATTTTTAATAGACAAAAAAGACATAGATGTATCGTGAACTTAATTCTCAGTAATTTGAAATAGAATTTTATCAAAAACAATTTTTTTTCCAACGAAACAAAAACTGAGGAAATAGGGAAATCATATCAAATGAGTACCACGTCAAACGAATAATATCTATATTTTTTAAATTTAACATAGAAAAATTTCTGAAACGAAAATTCGTATTATATAGTTAAAGTTATATATCAAAAAATGTAAATATTTTCATACAGTCAACTCCGAAATTTTGCATTAATTTAAAATTATATCAACTTTCACAAAGCTGCATACCATCTATGAATAAAAACCCGTATAATAACTTATTCAACCAAACAAAACCCTTAGATAAGTGCCGCCGGAAAATTTCGTCGATCGATCAACAGACCCACTCCAAGAGTCCCTTATACTAACTTCTTGTCCATTTGCCGGGGTTAATGTTGAACGAAACCGATCGTTCCCCGTCGACGAATATCCCCAATAAGCACTATGGGATGGTGCAAGGTGAGGAGAGTGCGTATCTTAAAGTGGAAGCTCGTATAATTTATGCCGTATTGTCGGGCATCAACCGTCGTAAAATACGAATTTAATCAATGTACCAGGGAGGCTATCCTTTGATCCGAATTGCCTCTCAGAATAATGTTGGAGGTAACGTATTAACAGATGAGCGGTTTTATACTGGTCGTCTTGTGAGGGACGTAAATTCGGTGGTGGAGAAAAATTTATATGCCAATTTATAGTGCTGAGTATATATTTTAATTGGAATTACTGTTGGATTATTGTATTTTTGAATGTGAGTTTCGTATTTTATAGATTTACTTATTAATGAAATGTATTTCAAATTTATAGAGAATAACAACCCGAACTATTTGACATTTTGAATGAATTGATTTTATGTTTTAAATATAATATTGTTCTGAAATATTTGATGTTTCTCCTTAAAAAAAAACTTGCTATTTCTATAACTATGTATAGGCGATTCTATATCGGTCTTACTGGGTCAAATAATTAATAATTTGTACGTCAGTATTTTACACAAGTATACTAAACTCTGTATTTTGACTCATACTATAGAATGAATCAAATTTACCAATTAATCTATGTGTAACATGGTTAATAGATGTATGCAGGTAGTTTTCGATTTACGACTGAAGAAAAATAATACAAATATGTTATTTAATTAGTTATTTTTCGAAAATTATTTGCTAAATTACGAGCTATCGTTACCTATGGCTAATGCATTTCGGAAAATAATATGGACTCAACGGAATTATTAAATTAAAAATGGAAATTTTTATATGACTAAATTTGATTGTTTTTTTTTGTACGAATTCGACTTACGACCAAAAATGAAGAACTATTTATCTTGTAAATCAAAGAAAATCATACATCAATGTATATAAAATTATACAACATATTTTTATCGAAGGGAAGCCAACCATCCCGCCTATTATATGCACCTCACTGTATACCAGCTTCCTGTGCCTGCTGTTGTGTACCAGCAACACTAAGCAAAAATACAAGCGCCACATTTACATTTGCTGAAAACTCTACATTTAATTTTAAGCAATCGCGATGATCCTGCTTTCTGGGGATCATACGAAATGCCGAGGCAAAAAAAATTAACGAAATACGTCTTCCCACGAGCCGACCTTCTTGGCCATTATACAACGTCACCGTTAACAAATTTCTCCGAAGCACACAAAACCACCACCATACCGATCCACATTATAACCAAACGGTGCAAAAATCCGACTCGCGCCAGCACACCGACCATTACGAATGCGACTGCATGCGGCAGGGAAGTTTTAATTGCGAATTCGGCCACATAATTGTTTGCCGGCTCGCGCGACCAACTCCCCCGCAACGGGACGACGAACGAGAACACGAAAACACCGCGAAACACATCGAAACGTGTCGGGACGTGTGCATTCGAACGGCAAGTGGCGGAAAATTCGCCGGGAAAATGGCGGGAAAGCTCGTTGTGTTTCGTTGTCGGCGCGAGTTGCCAAACGAACATAATGCGATTCCTATGAATTTTCTCCGACGGAAAATCGCGCGGGGTGTTTTATGTATGTGTGTTTGCGGGTATGTGTGTGTGTGGAGGGGGGGGGGTGGGAAACCTTTTCGTCCCCGTGAATACGGTACGTAGTCTTCTAAAACTGATTTTAGTCTTCGGTTAATTTTACACGTCGTCGACGCTTTTCTCCTCCGGTTCTATCTCGTGTCGGGAAATGATATTTTTGCTTGGGCTGAGAGTGGTTTTAAAATTTGTACGTAAGCAATATTCTTGTATATTAAAAAAATAAATTTAATTTTAAGTTTATTTTCAGGTCTTAATTGAAAAAATATACTACGCGATTTATGAAAAAAATAATATCCTGAAGTATTTTGAATTTATTATTTAAAAATTAGTATTATTTAAATATTAATAAATCATTTTAAAAATTACAGGGAAGATTTCGTGATATTAAGTGCTCATTTGTCACTATCTTGTATTTTATGATAAAATAATTTAAAATAAAGCTTACAATCATAAATCATTAACCTTCTCTTTCATTGAACCATTATTTAGATATTCGTTGCTAATTTTGTGTGACATCTCAAATTATCGAAACGGAGACGTCTAATTCCGCGATATATTGGCTATTAATATTATTTTTTTGATAATAAAAAGATTGGATAAAAAACTTATCAAAAAAAACCGTTCAAATGAAAATATTTCTGAAAAAAAATAAAAAAATGTACGTATTTTAAACCACATATTTTAATTATTCGCTTTTTATGCAAACTTGAATTTTCGACACAATGCAACATGCGACAAGCAAGAATTTCAATATTGCAAACGTGTGAATGAAAAAAAATGCACGAAAAAGTGACACGAACGTAATCGATATTCGTTCTCGTCAACATGGGAACGATGGATTGAATTTTTATTGGCGTCCGCGTACAAAACTGAATTGTTATCCGATTAAATCCAGGACCTGAATAAACACAATAGTCATTTACTGGTACAAATCGGACGTGTGTCGAATGCACCGAACGAATGCCTGACTTGTGTTTTTGGGTTCATTATTCGAAACATTCAAAAATAGGTGTTTATTTGGATTATTTTCAGAGAATATTTTGTGTAGAATGTAAAATTTATGTATCTATACCGACAGGTTGCTTTTGTGAATAAATTTTGATGTCTTCTTGAATTTACTTTGAACATATTCTCGAAAAACACTGTTTAGAACAAATATGATTTATAAATATAATGTGTATTGAAAAATACCGTAATAAATTTATAAAATGATCAAATTTCATATACGACTAAATCGAATATAATTTCCACGAATTACATTCAAAACATTTCGTTTATAATATAATACCAACACCGAGTAAAGCCACATGAACGATTTCACTTACAATACAAATACTTAATATTATATATTATTCTGATTTCATCACATTATAAAATCTGCAACATTCTACGACCATAAAATATTCATAACGTCAAGAAAATACCACAATCCTAATTTAAACAAGAAACATCTTCATATTTCACATAGAACATATTGAGAAACCATTACAAATTAAGACTCAATAACAACTTTCATAATTATTTCCGTATTCGAGCCGACTCAACACAACAATGAGCCACTTCGAACAAAGACATAAACCCCCACAAGCACAACAATAAATTCGAACGTTTTTCCCCAATTAGAAACCCATCCCTTAAAACACACGACCGCAACAAAACAACAGCCCCAAATCGCAAAAACACACACATCCATCACACAATCAGCCAAATCTCTGCGCCGAACGAGTCCATCCCGGAGGCTTATCCCGCCCGCGACTCCCATTATGCAACATTATACAACATTATAATATTACATTGCAAATTACGTACCGTCTAAGACCTGCTGTCTCGCGTCCTCGCCCATTTTGCAGTGTGCGATGGCGAGATTAACTCCTCGGGCCCCGTTCCTGCGAAATAATCCCCGGTGGATCAATTTGTCGGAGACGGGATGATTTGGGTCGGGCTGGAATTTTTCCACCGGCGGACACGGGAGGATCCGTAATGAAAATATGCCGTTTCGTCATTTCGTCATGAATATATTCATGAATTTTCGACCGGATCCTCTGAAAGGCGATTCGCATGTACGGGGATCTGCGCGATGGGACGGGCGCGCAAAAAATGAGGTTGTCTCTTTGTAATGTATTGTGATGTGTTTTTGAATGGTTTTTTTTTAATGTCTGTACCTATATTTTTTGTGTATATAAAAAAAACACTTTGAATTGTAATTTTAATGATATTGTAATATGTTGTTTTGTATAATAATAAAATTGTTGTTGGGTTGCTTTCGCATCGTATTTTTTTTATAATTTGTTTCATATTAAAAAATATTTACTTGTTAAATCAATGAAATATTATAATATCAATATTAATAATTTGATAAATTTTATATTATATTTTAATAAATTATCAGAATCAAAAAATCAAAATTTCAAATGATTTTCATCAAAACTAAGCTATCACCATTAAAATCATCAACTGATCAATCTGAGTTTGTTCTATGTTCTAGAAGTTAAAACGATTATGAATTGTATCTAAAAAAACAAGAAACGTACATTGTATCATTCATAGGTCATACTATTATATATTTAAAACTATTTGCACTCGAGTAATTTCGGCGATATATAACTCGACAGAAATTTGAGATTTTCATAATTTACGTCGATTTTTTTTGGTTTTTCTTCAGTTTCGTAAATCAATATATTTGGTGTTATCATATAAACAATATAATTTACTTTCGATACAACGTTCATTCAATATGTAAAAAAATTATTTTATCATAAACAAAAATATGAGCTCTGGTGCAAATATTCCGCTGATCGACAAAAAACGAAAATTTAATTGGACACCGCTAAGAATTCCACCATTAAAAAAAATCAAATCCTAAAACAGCCGACAAACACATTCCCCAACGATAAACCACCAAACGCAACATCAACATCCAGAACAAGCGAATCAAACCCCCGGCAGTTAACTGGTTAACAGATTGCGCTCGCGTTCGTCACTAATTTAACCACTTGAGCGCCGGGCGCGCTCGCGATATTAACACTCCAGGAGCCGACTAGCTGCGAATACAGGGCCGTAACTAGGCCGGGGACACATTAATTGTTTTAAATCCATCCCCGCAACCGGGACATTAAGCCGCCCGTCTCGTTACGTACTCGCTATGCGAAATTACCGCGCAGGCTGACGCATACCACCTACTGTTTCACTTTTGACGGAATCGTTTTTCGTGATTTGTCTATGGGATCGTATCGGTTTTATTGTTTAGTTTTATTGTGTGTGTGTTTGTGTGTGTGTTTTTTTTAATGAAATAAATTGATTGGTATCGTTGTATATTTAATTTGGATTTTCTATCAAAAGTTTGGATGTTTCATTTCATGCGATAAGAAGATGGTAATTTTTAAGGAGATACGAAATAGTGATGTACTATAGTAAAATTTATCTATTAACCATGTCAAGTTTTGTTTAACTTCAGCAATTGATGAAAATCGATAATATAAAAAAATGTATTTACAAATCAAAATTAAAAAGTTTTTCTTCAAATTTGTAATAGAGTCAAAAACTATTTCGATGTTTGTATTATCTCTAATAAAATAAATTGAGGACAAAGATGAACAACTTTCGTTCAGGTTTCACTCAAAGAGGAACGATGCATAATTTTATTAACCCCTTGGCTACGATCAACCTTAATTGACAATTTACATATTCTCGATGAAATTCGTACGTTCATTTTATATTTTACTTAGTGAGACTATAAATTTACGTGAAATGATCGTGTTTATTACTACACATAATAGACACAGATTTCTACATATTTACAATCGATACCTAAAAAATTGAACTAACAAATGACCATAAAAACATAAAATATTTCGAAAAATTTTCCGGAGGTATACTAAAAGCGGAGTTTCTAATTTCGAAAAGCGTTTATATTTAAACGGGCCGGTTTTCGAGAGCGTACTAGCGCGAGAAAGAGCGCGAAAAAAAACCAACACGCGGGACATTAAAGGAAACAAAGTGCGTCCATGAATTTTCGGCTACGGCCATAGCCTTGTGAATATTAAAAAAAATGTCTCTTTTAAGACAATTGTTTTTCTAGGTCGTTTTGCGTGGCAGTGCGTGCGCCTACCCCTCACCGGTTATTTATTGATGCCGGTGGAAAAAAGCGGTAACAACGCGAAGATAGACTTTAAGAGGCTTGAAATATTGTTTACCCCTTACTGATGGTGTGCATATATAATGCACGCAGACTGCATAAGTTTCAACGTTCTTGAATAGAATTTAATAAATAAAAATATATCAATCTAAAGAATACTTAGAATACAAAAAATATTAACCACCGCATTTTCCTGAAAATACACTTCGAAACAGTCGATATATCAAAAAATTATAAAACAGAAACGAAACAAATTTATTTTCGACCCGGATACCGTATGAGCCCGCTCTTAAATCAAGCTTATCTGGGAAATGGAGAAGAACGAGTCGGGCACAAAACTGATACATTTCGCACCGACGATCGGCCCGACGAAACCAACAACGGAGAGCTTCATACGAAAACTTTTTCGTTGTGCTACAGACCACAGATAACCGGGCTGAAAGCAGACCCAGGACCCAGTAGAATGGGACGACGGTGGGCCAGGAGAGACCAAGGAGGCCGGGATCGGCACGGGAGGATAGACTGGGGAGGGACAGGGAGGATTTTAGGGGTGAGGGCCGGTGGCGGAGTCCGCGCGGGCTCCGTTCAACTTTGAAAGCTGATTACGCGGAGGTTAAGGTTGTAAGTAGCTGTTTAGTTGGCCGTTATCTCGCGCTAATTGAGTTTTTTATGCCCTTTCGCACCCCCGCGCCACGTAAGGGTTTCAACTTTAACGCTACGCTAGGCACACCTACATCACTAGACCCTTGCTTGTATAAGGCGGGTTGAAAGTAATGGTTTTTCGTTTGGATTCGGGAATGTGGTGATGGATTTTCGGAAGGATGTTTGAAAATTTGATATACGCATACATCGAAATTATCTCAATTTCTTGTATGCATGTATGTCACATCAAATTTATTTGAAATTGCTTGGTAGCTGTGTGGAGTGAAAAAGGTTTGCGTTGTATGTGAATAATATTAGAATAGCGCTTTGTTGATATTTTTCAAAAATAAATGTCTTCGTTATACAAAATTTGAATGTATTTTTCATTGTCCTTTTTTCTCATAACGAAATTTTAGCCTTATAGGTTACAATCAGAGCTCAAAACTAAAAAAAAAACAACGTAACCTAATCATTGATCCTTCCAAAGCCATGAAGGAACATGGAAATAAAGATGAAAAAGTTCAAATTTTGGTGATGAACAATGTTTTAACCCACTGTTTTGCTCACGTACGACGCAAAAAAGTTTTGAGTCGTACCCAAATTAAGCATTTTTTCAAACAACGCGTAACATATTATACAGAGTAAATTTCAAAAATTTTGTGTTGTCAGATTCCCGAGTTTTCATTAAAAATTGAAGTTATATAATATGAACTATGATTAGTTAGTAGATGGATGTTATTATTATAGTTATTAACCGTTAAAACGAATTCAGTATTCAAAAATATAAAACTACATTTTTAACACATATCATCAAACGTCAAAACGTTCAAATCGTTTCAAATATTTAATAATTAATATTTTAAAAAAATCAAATTTAACATATTTAATACTTCAATTTCAGGACAAACTGTATAACGACCTTTCTGTATCGACACATGTTACAATAGGGGCGACTAAAGCGGGAACTGATAGATAGTAGTGCTCCACAGCATCTTAACGATGATAGTAAAATGTACGCCTCGAAATTGTTAATTTACAACCCCTCTTTGTATTATTACACACACAGAATAATAGGTTCTATGCACCTATACAGAGAAACGGGCCGTTAATCAGTTCGCGTTAAACGACCGAAAGTAATTATTTTTATGGATCGTTTTCAGTCGGCGAGCGTTGAAATTCGCAAAACTTAACGTCGCCCAGAGGAATTGAAACATTTTTTAATGCGGGGATAGAAATTTTCGAATTTAAATAAGTTCGGGATTTCGAACGGTGTATATACAAAAGTTTTAATACATTGAAAATTTTATGTGTACACCGCTTAATATACAAACTTATTTAAATAAACGAAATGTTTATTTAAAAATATTTTGTCCAAGCTTGATCAATTAAATTTTATATTAAGTTTTGATTTTTATTTATTTATGTTATTCATAATTATTTGAATATGATTTTGCAATTAAAAAGAAAATATCAAATATAAAAAAAAAAACATAAAATATATATATAGAACACCAATTGGAAAGCAGTTAATCTCATCCTTCCAATAATACGAGAAACTTTGCCAATACGCATTAATAAAGCGAAACAATTGAATCAATTGTATCGAAGCACATTCGAAAAGGAAGTTTTATTACAGTATCATATCGAAACTCTTCCACATATAATAAAAATGTCGAATTCGAATAATCCGGAACGTAACCAGCCTCGCATCGAATTCGGTCGAAAAAAATAAAACACATCATACGCAAAGCACGACGATCATTGAACGTGAACCTTTGCCGAGTGAAAAGATCTAAAAATCAAATTAAACATGCGAGTAAACGGAACGGGCTTCGAAATCAGAAGCCTTCGTTACGGTTCTAAATATAATTAATAACAATTCGCGTGCGGGACCCGAGTTTAATTCGACGGTTGGTATTTTTATTTTGGAAAATGGTCGTTTTTTCGAAGCGGAGGACGCGCGTTTTTAACTGAAAGGTTAACGCGCGTGTTACTCCTTTTGACAGTGGTGGTTCATATTTTTTATTTTTTAATGTTTTTTGTTTTATTTTGAAATGCGAAATAATCAAATTAAATAATAAGTAAATATAAAGTAAACTTTAAATATAAAATAATGTTTTTTATTCTGTTGGTTAAATGATAATTATCAAATTAACTGTTTCGAGTTTTTCTAAGAATTTAAAATATAATAATGGATAAGATGTTCGTCAAAAAATAGCCACCAAATTTTATAATTTAATCACTTCAATAAGCCAACTTTAAATTTGATGCAAAATTTAATGATTTTGATTCAAATTGGGATTCTTTTCGATGATATCTTACTTAACTTATATTGTAATAAAAAGCCTGTTAAATAAAAATCTGACATATTATCAGATTTTTGAATCCTTAGGTTATTATTATGACATCCCTAAAATCTTAATATTTTTCTTTCCCCACAAAACTATTGATTTTTTTCCTGTAAGCACGAACCAACCATTTTGCCTTTTAATTAACTATTGAAGGTAAAATTGAACTTTTTTGAAGTTCTACGTACTAAACAAGTATAGTAACATAGAAAATTTGAATATATTAAAGTACAAATATGAAAAAAAATCAATACATCACATAAAAAATTTTCCGAAAACTTCAATTCCAAAACCACGCACCGCCTCTGACCCAACCTCGCATTAGGCTAGCACAACCGAATTAAAACACGAAAAAAAAAAAAAAGAACGAATTTCGAAAAACAAAGCACGTACGTCGGGTTAAGCAGCTCGCATCGTCGAAACCCCCCATTTGTCGGGTAATTTACGCGTCGCGATTTTTCCCCATCGCGGGCGATTTCGCGCTCTTTTTTCCCCGTGCGCTTTTATTTTTGATTTGATAAAAACGGGAACAAGCGCCCGTCGGTCATCTATGCGGGCAATAAAAATCGAGGTCCCTTTAGGGTTCGACGGGGCGCGTAAAACAAAATAACACCTTGTTTTATGATCGCCGAATAAACGGGCCAACATTAACGCGGCCGCAGTACCGTTCCGGGTCGAGATTTACGACTGGCGCCCCTTACAGTGGCGGGTTTAGGGAAGAGGGCTGTGGGAAGGTGCAGGTTTTTTTTTTTTTTTTCGGGAATGACAATGTTTGTGGCTGAATGATGCTAATGTTCGTATTTAGAAATTTTTGAGTGTTGTGGTAATGTTTTTCGCATTTGTATAAGTATAATGTCTGAATATGTTAATATAACATTTTCATAAATTTATTTTAATGTATAATGTGTAGATGGCACTTGTGGTTTCACTAAACAAGAACATACTTTCGTTTCGTTCCATCTAATACTGAATAAAAATTTTCAAAAGTTCAAAATTTTTCTTAAAAAATGATCTGAAGAATTCTTTGTAACACCATAAATTGTTTAAAATTGATAAATCGACTTCGAAGTGATATTATTAACGTGATTATTAAACTATTCATCTATAAATATCTTTTTGACAAAATTTTCGAAATTTATTAAAAAAATCGTACTTTTAGTAAAATTGCGAATACGGACCTGAACTTTTAAATGTGATTACTGTGAAGGTATCTCAGTGTACAAAGATTGGTGCATTTTTCATGCTCTGCTCATTTTGGTTTGAATACTTCTCTTTGAATACTGTAATAATGAGCTTCGTCGTCTTTATTGAGATGTTATAAAGAAGTATAATGATCGCATCTAAAATCTTGTTTGAACTTTTAAATTACAAAACATTTCATATTTTATAAAGGAACATCGAAAAAATGTATATTATATTTTGGTTTATAGCGTAAAAAACACTTCACTATTGTTTTATATTAAAAATCCGAGGAATTTTTCGATCTAATCTGCATGATTCGGAATATACAATTCAAAAATCAATTACCGTTATGAAGATGAAATATTTACAATGGAGCAGAGTTTAATAAACGAGAATATTTAAACGATTTTTTTCTACCGTAGATATTTTACATCGCGAGAAAGCGCTGAAGTATATATATAAAAAAATAAAAACGAAAAAAAGCTCGCTTCGACCCTTTTTTCGCGAAATATTCTCAGTTTGCTTTATCCGAATGTATAATTTCGTTGGTACATTTAATTGTAAAGTTAGGCGAATTTCGGGGCTGACGAATTTACATCGGACTGAGAGAGCATTTCCCATAATTTTTTCGTCCTATTTCGCGAAAGGCCCACCCACACAAAACGGTTACATAATTAAATATCTCTCGCAGGAGAACCCCCCAACTTCGAAAAGCTTTTCCCGGCCCCGGCAACTTTTTATTTTATTTTTTATTTATTATTTTATTCCAACTTTTTACGGCAGCCGGACGACAGCGGCATATCAGAGTATATTGTACATACTATTGTGATTTTTTTTCGCATTATGAAACGGGATTTTTTGAAAACTTTATTGTATTCAAATTATTTTGCAACCATTTTATTATAATATAATATACTACGATTTGAATATATAATAGTTAAATGTAAATATTCAGGATGTCAATTCACAGAATGAATGATAAATTATCCGAACCGATAATATCCGATTTAATTTATTTTAATTAATTCTTTATTTAATAAATTATTTTTAAAGATCAACGTTTTTATATATTTGCATTATTTTGAAAAAAAAAAAATTTCCTAATTACGGTTTATTCTACAGAATATCTGGTTCTATCCAGAATATAACAAAGCGTACTCTTTCTAAAACAATGCAAATGAAACTAAAAATGAAAAAAAAAAAAAAAACACTAAAACCTTATCAAGACTCTTGGCCATCATCAAAATAAACACGAGATGAGAAAAATCTCGAAAATCAGAATCGCCCACTCGAGACATCGCCATCGAATATACGTGGATTTTTTTTTGCAGAGCGCGTTCAGAAAAATATCATTTTCTTTTGGCAGTAATTGGAATCATTTATTATTTTAACTGCGCGAAAGAGCGAAACGGCAAAAAAGGGCACTCGAAAAATATATATGTATATTTTTCATATACAAAAAAAAAGCGCGGGAAAAAATAATTCGCGGATGCAGGAGCGACGATGATAAAGCTGTATGCCGGCGCTAGATAAATTGCCGAGTTTTTTTAAATCGATACATTTGCATGCGAATGCCGATCGTTAAAATAAAATGATGGAAAAAAGCGCGGCGGAGAGGCACCGTTTGAAAAACGCGAAAAAGCAATCAAAATTAAAACGCGAGTCGTAATCATTGAAAAATATGCGCAAATAGTGCGCTTTTCGCACAATAATGCAAATGTGCATGGAGTTCGATACGCTTTTCATTTTCGGAGTATTCAAATTTTATTGGGATCGATGCAAATTTTGATGACGATTTTGTT
Organism: Hydropsyche betteni; assembly: GCA_028571205.2. NCBI lineage: Eukaryota > Metazoa > Arthropoda > Insecta > Trichoptera > Hydropsychidae > Hydropsyche > Hydropsyche betteni. The sequence goes on along the minus strand of JAOXNN020000068.1, from coordinate 319,301 downwards.
GTTTATTTTTCGATATTTTGATGTTTGATTTCGGAAACTTATTAATCAAAATTGTGATTATTTAAAAAAAAATAGTAATTTACATCAAAATAATTCGATATATAATATATAAAAATTAAAAACAACACGATGACTCTTAATTTTGAGCAATTAATACAAGTATTATTAAGTAATAACTATAAATCTGCTGAAAAAAATACAATTAATCGTATAACGACATATCAGAAATAATTACCGAACACAATATTTAAACACGCAATTAAACTACACAAAGGATTAAAAATAACCATTTAGAACACGCAAAGTTGAGCGGGGCATAGAAATTAACTATTTCGAATTTATCATCAGTGTATAATACTTTGAATACAAAACGCATACCGTTATTCGGTAAATAATAAATTTTAAATGTTAAATCGCTGAACGTTCATTAACGACGGTTAAATTTACACTGCCCGTTTTACACGCGAATAATAAATATGCGTAGGATCAGCGGAAACAACGTTTTATTTAATTATAAAATTAATATTTTAAATCCTTTTGATATGTACAACAATGAATTTGCGACACGTTTCAGGTGTTATACACAAATTTGTAATTTTCACACCGATCATACTTGTGTTTCCGATTTTCATCAAACCAATAACTTTAACAATTAACAATGCAGTATTAATTATGCGAAATCAATTCATGATGCATAATTTTGCGGATTATTAATCAAAATATTGTTTTGGTAAAACCGCGTGTTCATATAAAAGTTCAGTGTGTTCAGTGTATTTCATATAAAATTACGGCAAAATCTATTTCGAACCAAAATAAAACAACTTTTACTTTTAAAAGAATTTTTATATAAAATTTGGCTGTATAGGTAATAGTTTTATATAAATTATCACGTGTGATCAAATCAAGTATGACATCGCATATTAATGTTTGAAAATTTTAGTATTCAATTCACTAAGAGTCGTTTTTTCATTATTGCACATACATACCCCTGAACGTCTCGCGATGTCAAAAAGGCCTTACTCAGCACAAGATTTTATTAAAAAAATATAACGAAACGATGATTTATTTTTACAACACGCTTCCCTTTAACTGCCCGAATAAAAAAGTTAATTTATTTAAATCAAAATCGATCATCCCTAGACACAATCGTAAAAGCAACCCTTCAGCGACGCCATTAACGATCGGTCCCCGACACGAATCCTCGATAACGACCGACCCGAACGAGCTGACCAGTTCACCAAGTGACCAAGTCGACCCAGGACCGAGGATAAGCAGATTGCTTACGCGATCCGAAAACAATAACTCGCCAGTTTCGGTGCTTTGTCAGCGTAAGGTGTCGCCAGGTATGGCAGACAATAAAATACGGAGCCTGTCGGGGGTGGGTCCAAAGCCCCTTCAGGGTGAAGGCTTCTCGGATGGAAAAATCGTAAATATGGTCGAACCTTGATTTAGATTGCCTTTTTTATGCAATTAATTTAAAAACTATATTTAATGATTCATATAGAAAAAAAAAATTTTGTAATATGGATAATTCAAACATATAGTTCTTATAGTAGTAGTTCATAAAGTAGTAGTACAGTGTAGTTCATTCGATTCATATAGTTTATAAAAAATCGGAAAGTATTATTATATTAAGACCATTGTCGTAGTCATCATTAAAGCTTTCGTTTGAAATATGAAATTTAAAAGGTTGGACCATATTTGGACCAATTGGAGGTTTTGATTGGCCCTTTCGGGGTATGATTTTGAATATAATAAAATATCTTTATTGTATTTTTTTTTTTAATATAAAAACTATTGTATTATTATTAGGTTTTACAATATTTATATGTAGCCTTTCAAAGACATGTATTGTTTTATTTGGACCACCAAGTGAAATCAGTCGATCATCTTTAGTTTAATTCAAGGTTTAAAAAGTGAAATTTGAAGATTAAAGTTTAAATATTTGAAGTATAAAACTTATAATAGATATATAAGATATGAAAGTATTCAAATTATTAGATTTATTCATGTTTTATCAATAATATGTTCATATTATTTGAATACACTTAAAAAAATCGCTTGAATTTTTATCTTATGAACTTAATAAATCTCGATTATTTTATTAAAAATCTAAATCAGTTCTTCTTAAAATAAATGATATATTATATTGTATTTTATAAACTAGTTTGACAAAGAAAATTTCGCAATTTATAAATATTTTGATTAATTATTATAATTTTTTAACCGCGTTATATAAAAACAGCTCAAATCGAGATTCGGGTGCATAAATATATACATCAGAATATTCTTTAAATATTCCGTGATTTATGTACGGGACGACGCGCCGTATTGAATTTCAAATTTACGCCACAAATTATACATTACGTTTGCTGTCAAATTTCGCCTCCTTTATTTCTTTTGCGACGCGCGACGACAGCCACCCGGAGAGAAGTTTTATTTAATTCGCTTCGCTTTTATTTTTCGTTCCGTATCATTTTCGAATGTCTATTATTTATTTCTTTAATGAAAATTCTGAGCGGATTTATTTAAGGGAAATTTTTTTTTTACATATTTTCCCGGCGAGACGTCGACTTGACGTTCCGGAAAAGTGCGACGAATCAATTTTAACAAAGTATATTTTCATTTCGTTGAAAAATTTTAAGTTAAAGGTTGTGTAAATAAATTCTAATATCCATAAATATTTTGTACAGCATCATAAAAGGCAACTTTCCACGAAATGACATCGAAAATCTACAGGCATTTGAAATGAAACTAATTCGCCTTCTTTACAAGAAAAACGAACGTCCTCAAAAACTCATCTCCGTCCTCTTCACTCTCAGAGATAAAGTGCGACCGTGCGATTTTTCTTTCAGGTTTCGTTTCTTACACCTTTTTATAATTTTATTTTAATGAAAACGACGTCGGCCATAAAGAAATGCTATCTGTTGGCAAACACACTCGAGTGCCCTTGTCCAATTCACTTTTGGCCGTAATTTAATGGCGCTCTGGTGCAAGCCTCTCGCTGAAACACTTTTATCTTCAGCTCCCTATTAGGGTTACCAATCATTAAAATAATAATTCTCAATAAAAAAATATTTAATAAATAATAATATACGATGTAATTTACTTGTATCAAGTCCAACGCAGGACAAGACCTTCCTGATGTTTATCGGGAATTTTTTTATCGCTTGAGCTAATTTTAATATTTATAAAATAATACTATTATAAATATAAAAGTTTGTCTGTTTGAATCCATTTTCGAAAAATGGATTTTTGTCTTTAATAGGCAAAAAAACTATGGCTTCCCCGTTGCCCAAATTGCAACAGATATCTTAAAAAATATTCATTAAGTTTGAAATCTCTAAAATTATTAATATTTATAGCATAAGTGATGATTCCACATGACCTTAACTTCTTAAAATCATTCCTTTTAATATCATGAAATTAATCAATTCTTCATTTTTATACCGACGATTTGAACGACTTAAAGAATTCAAATGACAAATAATTGAGGAACCATACAACAAACCAACAATAAATAGGATATATACAGTAACCTCCCCCTCCCCCCCTTATAAAGTCGAAGTAGGTTTGGCGTTATATGGAAAAACTTAGAGAAATCAACAAACGAAACATTTTCATTTTTCTTTTTTTTTTTCGGACATTTTTACGTGTTAATTGCTTATTTCAAATGCATTTAAAACAATTTTAATAAAAAAATAACGTTACAGAGGGGAGGCCGCAAAATTTATAGGGTGGGACGTTACAGGGGAGTTCTACACTGAACTCCATACATAGTCATTAAATTTTCGCTCGAATCGCTCAAGTCGCTCATATCACCGATACCAAAACTACAAACTTACCTCATCCATCATAACCAATTTTCACCCAAACCAAAACAATTTCACCACCCCAAATAAGATTTCAGATCTAAGATTCGATTCCAAGATAGTCCCGCTAATCCGGGACGATCGGTAACCCTACTCGCTAGCCAGTCGCGTTACCCGCCAGTTACCCGCCGGTTACCCGGACGTTACCCGCCAGTAGACCGCCGGCTGGGGAGTCCCGCTCATCCCCCGGGAATAGGGGATCGTCTATCGCGGAAGGGAGGGCTGGCGAGACGGCAAAGTGAAAGAAAACAAATTCGCTTCTTATCGCGCCGAGTTGGGATCTTTGACGTTTCGGCCTTTGAATACGATGAATTAGAACGATTGAAGTGTAGTTTGATTCAAATTATTTGATTTTTTCGCTGTTGGATGGATTGTGATTTTTAATTGGTTAGAATTTTGCTTTGAAATTTACTTTTCAATTATCTAAATTCGATTGTCAAAATTATGTATAAGCGCTTCGAATTTTTTTTAACCCTCTCAGTTCTGATATACATTACAATTTACAAAGATTTTGTTGCCTATTATGAAGCTATTTCAGATTTATTTTCATCAAAACTTTTTGTAGTATGTTTTTCCAGTAAGGCGCGAAATTTTTGTTATATGGCAGTTTTGTTTGTCATCTCAACGACGTGGCGATAAGTTTCATTTTATTTTCAATATTTTGTTATTAAAAATTCAGTAACATAGCATTTTATGGCGTTATCTTTAAAAAAAGACTGCTTTTAACGATTGCAAAAATGATGTACATTACGTCTGAAGGGTAGTTGTTACTATGTGATTAAGATAGATTAAAAAAAATCTTTTAATGCTTCTTCAATGCTATAAATACGAAATTAAAAAAGTCAGGACTAAGGAGGTTAAATTTATTGATTTCCATTGATTATAGAAGTTAAATGACTAGTATAATAAATACAATACATATATAATGTATACCTTGAAAAAATTCAACGGTTTAATTAATTCAACTTATTATTATGTAGGAAAATATTCAAACTTAAAAAAAAGAGTTATAACGTATGTTAAAATTTTAATTAAAACATATTTTATAGAAATATTCGTCGTCTTTAATAACAAAACTTTCTTAAACCAACACAACTAATAAGCTACATTTTCATCAATCACTTTATCGAAGTAACATAAAAGCAAATCACAAAAGAACAACACGAACCATCTAAATCACTAATCACGACCATGAAAACGCCCACGGGATAGCACATAGTTGGCCTTTATTAATCAACTCCCAGCAAAGAGGAAACCGTGCTCGTTCCGCAACATAAAAAAACAATCCCATCATCTCAAGACCCGAAGCTTCTAAACACGACCACAAGCAACGAGACCCCGCCGACTCCGAAAAAAATTACAAATTCAAATCACCGCCGATTCCTGTGATACACCATTCAATCTTATCCAAATCACGAAATAAAAAATAAACCCAAACGAACGCCGAAACAAGCCGATAATCCCCGGTCCGCCCGGGCAATATGAGGCGTCAAAGGAACCGCGTCCCCGACGGCGAACAAACAAACTCCACCTAGTCCGAAATTGGCTCGATATTTGCATAAAGTGTGGCCGTTTTCCCGACGGTGTCCCGGGATTCTTCCGGTTCGCTCTTTTACGAGATTAGAGTCGCCTTTGAGCCGGCTCTGGTAACTGACTCGCCGGCTAACTTCGCTCTAATCGGATTTCGTGTCGAGTTAAAAACGCATTGTTCGACTATCGAGCGCGGCAACTTTCCGCGGTGGGAGATCGAAAACGGAATTCGGGTTCTTTTTAATGTTGGTTGGCGTGTTGGTTTTTCGAATGATTAGTTGGACAGCGCGGGGGGAGGTGGCGTCAAATGCGGGTTCGGAAAAGGAATTTTGATTTTGTTGATTTTAAACTTTGGAGTAGTTCATGTTCTGTAGAAATAGGGTATAGGGTTGATCTGGGTATAAATGCATATTTGTATTTTTTTTATTGAAAATCTAGTGAAATTAATTTTTTAATTTTGAATGAGTTCCTTTTAACTACAATAAATCCCCCTATTATTCCCCCCCCCCTATATCGTTCATATATATTCAAATTCTATTTTTTAAAATTTTTTTCAAATGCATATGAAACAAGCAGTTGAAACGTAAAAATTTCCAAAAAAAAATTAAACTTGAAAAACCTTTACACCTTATAACGTGGAATTTATCTTGACATTATAGGGGGGTTTACTGTTTTGTCACTTATAAAATGAACTAAATAATATCTCGGTTATTTTTCGGTTATTTTGTAACATTTACCGATAAATAAAAAAAATATAAATCTTTTTTTGTGTTTCTAGTTTTTTTTTTTAGTATTTTGGTTATTCGTTCTCATTGTTTTTCCCCTGGTTTTTATACAAAATTTTATTTTATCAGTAATTTATTGGAAATTTACTGATAAACCAGTAATTCTTTATAAAATTACCGGAATACTAATATATTTAGCCTGTTTACTTTAAATTGAAATCAAATAATAGTACGAAATAAACATATTATATTTTCGTATTCTCAAAAAAACTTTTATCCTATTGATATCCATAAATGACCTATGACGTATGTTTTACTGAGGTCCGAACCATGTAGGACCAACGGTCTCGCCTCGTCTGTCAAACTGGTGGTCATTGCCATCGCAAAGTGGTCAGCGAGGGCGCAGTTTTGCTCAGTCTTTGCTTCGTTACCCCCCGGGTGGTCATTGTGATTTGCTTTGTAGAGAGTCAGCGAGCAAAAAGTTTAGCACATAAACTTGCGTACCATTGGTCTAAGAGCCTTCTCCGTTGGCATGGGCAGACTGGCTCTTATGGTACATGTTCCTTATCAATACAAAGTTGGCTCTCGGATAAGGTATATAGCCTAGACCCCCCAATATTTGATGGGGAAACCTTGTCCTGTAGTGGGCACAAAAAAGGGTCGACAATGATGATGATGATGATATCCATAAATAATGAGTAACGTCAAAAAAAACAACAAAATTTGTTACATGCATCGAAAAAAATCATTCCACCTCAACGTATCAAATTAAATTAAAAAATTAATTAAAAAATCAAACAATATTATATATTAAAAAAAAAAAAATAACACTTAAACAACACGAAAAAAAACATCACAACCCATCCACAGCCCCGAATCCGAAAGTATGCGCAATCGATACTATAAGAGGCGCACTCCAGGGGCGTCCCAACTCAAGTCCCGGGATCGGGTTCCGATCGGTCCGAGTCTCGAGGATTTGCCCGGCTTCCCGGATCCGGAATCCGGATCCTCGCATCCGAAACACGAGAGATAACTTTGTTCCCGGACCGCCGCCGCCGCCGCACAAAGCGTCCGCCGAAGAACGTCGCCGTCGCGGCCATAACCATATAAGCATGGCGGCGTAGCGCGAACACGTCAATGCCGCACCAAGTTGGGACGAGCATCCCCTTTCGGCCGACTTGTCGGTTCTAAAGCCGCACCTGGACGAGATAGGGGCGGCTCTCTCTCGGAATACGCTTATGTCGGATTTTGCGGTGTAAGCCGGTGAGAGAATTTGAGATTTGCGCGGGAACTCTGCGCCGTTGTTGAGTTTTGTTTTTTTTTTTTTTGAATTTTTTAATTTTATGAATATGCAACTGTAGAAGAATGATGCAGCGAGTTTGATACTTTTTTTTTAATACGGTGTCCTTTATGTAAAAAAAAAATTGTTTTGAGATGTAATTTTATTTTACTTATGGAGCGATGCAAATCATTGCGATGTATCTATGTCTTTTTTATTTATTTATTTGTGTACACACAAATACAATAACATCAGCATGGCTTGACAGGTTTTGCCCCAAAGTCGGAATGGCATAAAGAGATGTGACCCCTATAAGTAGTAGGGGTCCCAATCGAATATCCGATTATCCGATATTCGGATATATTCGCCCCTTTTTCAATATTCGTAAGTTGGAATATGTATGAAATTAATCGGATATTATTCGTGCTTTCATTAAGTACATAATTCATAAAGTTCCTTGGCAATAAAATCGTCTTTATAGTTATGATGATGATACCTCAACTTTCAGAACTTTTTGTATTTTGAATTCTTAATATGCCAATCATAATGATGAGATACCAGAATGTGAATACATACATATTTACGCTCACAATAAATCATCCCTTTAAATTAAGATCTAACTTATTTTTTATCACAATTTTTTTTATGTATTATACTTCATACGCGAAGTTTACAGCAAAGGGTCTGCATGTAATTAAATTTCAGAAATAGCAGATATCTGAAATGCACGACAACATCACACACATTATTAATTCGTTTCAAATTCACAAGGCCTTCCGAGTCCACTTCCTGTCCGCCCCGCAAGTTTTAATGAGGCCCAGAGAAAAACGACAAGCTCGCTCCCGTTAAATTATACCTAACGTTATAATAACGTATCCGCGCGAAACGTTACAACTGTAATTTTCAAAATTTTCTTCACACCAACACTGAATGGATCAAATTAAAGTTAACTCAGAGGGACCATCGCATAATAAGCACTGACACAAATATTTTACGTATCCGAAACAATTTTATTATTTTATTAATGCAAGCATATTTGATAAAAGATATAAATGTGAATGAAACATAAAAAGAAACATTCACATACATTCTTGTATTTTCACTTGCGTGTTCATGTGTTGAGTTCTCACCAAGAGAACTCTAATCATTTTTATAGACTAAAACAATTTAAAAAAGACTTATTCGATCGAAACATAGCATCCCACCGATTGAGAACCGCTGATTTATAAAAACAGCAGTCAGTACGTACAACACAACGTGGTGCGGATGCGTACGTGCTGCCGGACCCCGGCTTCCCCTAATTCGCTTTCGCGATTTGTTATTCGAAAGTTTCTAGGCGGGCTTTTGAAAAGACGTGCACACTTTGACGTCTCGTTCGAAAATGCCGAATTCGTGTATTATATTAACTTGTTCGAAAACGTGCTTCCATTATGTTCAGCGAGCTCGTAAAACCGAATGAATTTAAATTAAATGCGCACTCGGCCGAATTTACGCGCTAGATTTTTTTTTCTGAAGTTCATTTTATATGTATATATTTTTTTTAAATTATCTGATTCAAATTTTTCACATTGAATAATGATTTATGAATATTTATGGATTTAACTGGCGGCAACAACTTCGACAATAATTAAATCAAACCTAAACAATTCTAATATATTCAAACCTTAGAACTCAGTTCAGAAATGTTCCTAAGCAGAATTCGCCACAAATATAGAATAGGCAGAATAGAGACATTCGGTATAATTGACACGTGATACGTGTTTACGGTGCGAAACTATTCACAGGCGCATGAATTATTAAGGTTTCCGTTGACCGCCGCACATCCGCCACTATTTCCCTCACCAGAGTTACAGGAAAACCCTGTGACGTCACGGGACCCGAAACCTACTTCACTTACACATTGCTCTAAAGAGATAACGTTAAAAATTATTGCGACCCATGTAAGAGTATTTCATAACGGAACGGTCCCAAAATGATAACGTTTCATGTAAACAAAATTTCTAATATGAAAGAATCTTCGAATTTAGTTTACATATAGGTATTTAGATGATACTTAAGATACATTTTATGCAAAATCAAAAACTTTTTTATGAATAGATTACAAAATATTACGTATAGGTGCATAAATTGTTACGTATTTCTTATCAAATGATAATTTTGTTTTTTTTTACAATTTATATTATTTTTATCAATTATACGGTTTTCTTCAGTACTAATAAATTTCTTCTACCTTTTCATATGTATATATATCCTTTTTATAAAAATCTTCTGATTATGAACTGAAAAATTAATCAAAGGTTGTTTTGAGTTCCGGTATTTAACGTAAAAAAGTTTCCATGAAGGAAATTTTGAATAATCTGGAAAATGCAATAGGTTATCGAGATATCTAATTGAATTCATACAATTTGTCTGCTTCAATTAACAAGGAACTCAAACATCGTATTTTGAAACCAATTCGATACGTTACAGATATTGCAATTTTTATCAGTTAGCGTCAACATGATTCCTTTGATATTTTGACGTGGATCGTGGCCAGTAACATGTCATTATCAGTTTTTAAAGGTCGCCCAGTCAATGGTTTTTAATAAAAAAAATCCCTAAATCTAAACATTGAAAATCACAATTGAGTAATTCTAAGATTAATTGCATCTTTACTGTACACACTACAAATATGTTTGGTTGCCGCAGTTCAGTTATTATTTTTATAAAATTAGTACAGTGAAAATGCTATAAATACACATTTATTCATTTCAAAATTTCTATGGGCTATTTAATATTCACCGGCTAGACTAAAACTTAACAATCACTGAAAAGGAAGTATCCTTCATATAATAGAATAATTTGAATACGAATGCTACACATTCGGAGAAAGTCGAAAAAAAATTTCCGTCGGAAAAATGCGTAATGAGTTTCGCATCACCTAAATACGTTGAAATGTCGTTCAAAAACATTGAGACTCGCTCGCAAATAAACCGATTCGATTTTTCACGAAATCCACAAACCCTTACCGAAGAACCACACGCGGAATACAATAAATAAACATGTACAAGAGGGAAGCGCTATATTTTAACTGTCTGCACCCAAATCTCAAAACTAAACTCATAAAGCCCGCTGCGAAGTGCTCAGTCAACTGTTACCCGTTTCCGCGCGCGCCAGTTTGAATAACACGACTGCGTATTAATCATTCTAAGCTGTTTGTTGCAAACTTTGCGTTCATTTTTAACTACCTTTTCGCGTCGGATGAAATTTTAAAGGGGAACTATACCGATGGCGGAGCCCTATCGCGGTCCCCTTAATGGTTTAAATGTGTTGCGATTCGATGGATTTACTTTTTTTGATTCACCGCTCTTCGCGTTTTTTTGTGTATTCGGGTGTTTTTCGCACTTGAAAAAAATCCATTAGTGTGCAAAAATAGAAATACTTGCTCAAGTTCTGGGTCGCTTAAAACGGCGCTTGAAGGGTGTTTTTTACGTTTATTTTTTTTATTTTGTTTTGAAGAAGAATGATTTTTATTTCCAGATTA
>JAOXNN020000068.1:298143-308272 GCA_028571205.2 Hydropsyche betteni | reverse complement strand
GACTGTCCGTGACTCTGAAGAGGATAGTCTATAAATTTGTGGATGTATACGATGTTTTCTGACTAATGCGGAAGTTTTGTGAATCGTAATTTAGATGTTTTTATTCGAATTTGTTTTTAGTTAATTTTTTTATTTGGTCCAAGTCCTCAATGAAATAAATAAATCATTAAAAAATTGTATTATAATAAAACCATTTGAAATTCAATTACAATTTTTTTAACAGAAATTAAGATTGTTAATATTTCTAAAAAACAGTATTTTCACATTCAAAATGAATACATTTTCCGCAAATCAAATAATTTAATTTACAAATATTTGCTAAATTGACGTTATTATAATAACGAGAATGCTCACAATATGCTTTCACTACAATGTAATGTTGATTGTAATGTGTTTTTGTCATTCAAGCTTTTCACATATAATGAAACATTTACAAGTCGCCATTGTGCCACACATATGAGTCTTACGACGATAATTATAATTATACAATGCGAAATGTGAAATTGCGCAAATTACACACGAATAATTTTCCGGCTATAAGAAAAGTCACGCCCGTCGCGATGAACTTTCCGACGAGAAAATTCGCTTCCTCGAAGCGGTTACTTTTTATTCAACAAGATTTTTTTTAATATTTTTCTTTTCAGAGATTTAATGCATGAATAAATTTCGACCGAACAAAAAAGGGACAAAGGGAAAACGCTCAGATTTGCCTAATTTTCAAATTACGCCTCTTATTTTTATATTTCTGTGCGCCAGCATTAATACCGGCCTTATTTATAATTGTACGCGACCTGATTGAATCTATTTCGGTTTCAGTGATTTATTTTTATAATGAATATATACATAAAATAACCGAAAATCGTTCGAAGGAAATTGTACAACGAGGAATACTAACATTTGAGCACATACTTTTGGGGTTATGTGAGTGGGCGTCGCCGGATATTGTAAATCCATCAATTCAGGAACACATTTCCATTCGTTCAACGCAACTTTCGACTTGAATTGTTAATGTCCCATAATGTGAAAGCGCTGTTATTTTCAGCACATATGTGAAAGAAAGTGAGTTTTCTACTGCCGAAAACAGAAAAAAATATGCGACGCCGTCACAAACCATCCGATATAAGTTTTATTATTTTTTTTTTTCGAAGACCGTCGCATACATTTTATCAAAACGGTAAAATTTTATGTCTATTAAAGACTATCGTATGAGATTGCTATTTTAAAGTGTCATGAGATTAAAGTTTCGAAACTTTTTAGGCGACATTAGCACAGGAAGAGTTCCCACGGTGAAGTTAGGTCCCAGTCACGTCACACTATTATTTCACTTTTAAATTATTCTTAAAAAGGATTTTCAAATTTTTGAGTTACTAAAATTTTACATTTCGGTCATTTTAGAAAAATTTACATAATCTCACAGTTAATATTTTTTTTAATATTCTGAAATTTTCAAATTAAAGTACAGAATCAACAAAATATAGAGGAAAACGTCTAACACACGAAACTGAGGGGACGGAAATATTTTTTAGTATTAAAATAATTTCATGGTAAAAGTCATAGTATAAATGAATAATATTTTGACAGCATCACAGTAGAATTTCTTGCTAACTGAGTTTTCATATTAAGCGATTCTGTATTAATCAATTTAAATATGTACCTCCAAATTTTTCCGACATACCATATGAGGGGCTTGGCAGTAAATAGTGATAAGCGCCAAAATCATAAAATTGAGTTTATTTTATTTACTACAAAAACTAGTACTTTTACTACAAAAATTAATAAATAATCCCACATTCTCTCAAAAGTTAGCAGTACTATGTCGGGTTACTCCTAATTTTATTTGCATCTAAATGCATGTAAACTTTTTTTTGTAATATCTCCAAAAGTGACAAATTTCGCTTAGCATTATTTACTGCCGAGTCCCTTATATCAGTGCTCCGTAACTTTTTCTCACCCACAGCACACCAAAATTCTTCTTAGAATTCTGCGGCGCACCAAAAGCTTTAATATATAGGAAGTGGCAAATTTCCGTGACCGCAATCTCCAATAGTACAAAATTTATACTACATTTTTAAAAATAGACAATATTATGAAAAATTGTAAAATGTCAAATACATTGAATTCAACCACGGCACACCTGTATCCGGCTCACGGCACACTGGTTGCGGAGCACTGCACTAAACAACCCGAATTTTTTTTAAATATTCGTAATTAAATATCAAATAATTCACTCTGTTTTATTATCTTCCCAATCCTCTTCCATTGAACTCCAACAAATTTCAACTAATTCACATATTCTTAAGATTTCATCCATCCATAAAAAAATACACCATACATAACCAAACTAAAAAAGCAACACATTTTAACCATCCGAAATCGACCCTCATCCAAAAAACTCCATTCAAAACGCAAAAAACCCAATTTCGACATCCCCGAAAACCTCCACACAATGAAGTGCGTCTTTTTGAACCACGAAATTAATTTCTGATCCAATTTAGCTCGGGTGCATTGTGGCGGGCATTGAGCCCGTCTCACACCGACTAGGCGATGTAGCTCGATATACACGTAGCTACAGAGTGTATCTAGGTGCTGTTTTGTAATGTATCATTGTATTAAAAGTGACAAATTGCGCGAGAGCCTCGCGCCATTATTCGGCGCGGGCCGCACCGGGGAAAAGGCTAAGCCGTTAAATTAATGGCCGCAAAATTCTAAAATGAAAAGTGCGACCCGCGACGCGATGTTTTCTATTATATTTCGCATTATTTTGAATTTTCGCGTTTCGTTGTATGGACGTTTTGTGTTTGGGGTTGTACGTTGCGTTTTTCAATTTTTGTTTTGTCGATGTTGAAAATTTTCCGTTTTGGAATTTGTGAGTTGTTTTTTTTTTTTTTTTGTAAATTCAAAAATTTGTTTGGTTGATATATTGTGTTTAATTAAGTGTATTTTTGGGTTAATAAAACGACGAAAAAAATGTTAAATGTCACATATTTATGAAACTATTGCATATGCGGAATTTTCATCTACGAGTCCCATAAGCATCGAAATATGCTGAGAAAAATAAAACGTTCCAGATTCACATCCTGAGGATGCGGAAATCTCAGAAAACCATTTTTATGTTTCCTATTTCATGTGACAATCTGTTTACAGGATAAAACATATTTTCACATAATCCAACGCTTCGAATTCGTTTTATTTTCTTTTAATTTATATCATATACAGTGAAATATAAATAGATGATAAACTTCAAATCAAAATATGGTAATATAAAAAATCAAATATTAATATTTACAGATTTTAAATCTTCATTACGACACATTCTAAATAAAATCCACAGAAAAAAGTTCGAAAACATTTTGTAATTAACGCACGTATTTTATGCAACCCGCGGGACTAATTCGACACGTAATACGAAGATATACAGCACAACGATTGAATCACAAATAACAATAAGCCTTATATTATGTTTAAAACTTATTTTTTCAAAAAATAATTCATATTCAATAATTTGTATTTTGTATTCAAATTAAAAATTGATGCAATTTGCAAGATTGATTATGTTTGTACTTATTTCAAGCAATTTACATATGGCACTGATTATTTATAATATAATATTTATCTTCAAGAATTTCAATATCTCATAAAATTCGTTACAATTTTTTTTTTAAATAAACTTATTCATGCTAGAATGAAATATATGTTATATACCATTCTTCATTATTATCATATATGCAAACGTCGACACCTTCGATAACAACTTAACTTTTCTATCGATCAAGGCCTCTAATTATTATTTTTTAATTAATTTCCCACATCTGAGAAGAAAAGTTATTCGAATGAAGCCAGTTTTCCATTTTATTTTTTCAGCAACGACACAAGACGAATGCGACGTCTTTGTGCAAATTCAATAACGTTGTCCGGGCAGTGCGCTCCTTTTGATACTCGTCCTTACATACGTCCTGAGCAAAAGCAGGGAGAGCCGCGGATTTATTATATATCCGGCGAGGATAAAAATAAGAAGGCGAAAGTTCAAAATACGAAAAATAAAGGATACAAAAAACCGCCATACAAAAATGGGGTATCCTCGGAAGCGGATAGTGATCCGGACATAATGCGAACATCATGTCATTTAAAGGGAACAGAAGGTTCTCCTCGGTTTGCTGGGAATGAATAGCGTGAAATTTGATATGACCGCATTCAAACTTGCAGAAAATAAAATAAAATGATGTGGGGCGGTGGAAAAGTCGTATCTGATTTTGCGAACAATGCCCGAACGACGGTGATTCTAGACTGCCGATTGAAAGTGTAGTTTTTCATTATGGTGCATTGGTTTTCGCAAACTGAACTATGATTTAAATATTATATACATTGCAAATTTTTTTAAACCAATGCTATGAACCATATACGTTAGCCAAATATTTATAAATAATCATTAAATTACAAGATGGTTCTATGTCATTTCAATTATGACCATCCATAATTTTTAAATATAAGTCATTATTTAAAAATTAAATTAATTTTTTTATAGAAAAGATATTACTTTTGAGACTAGCAAACAAAGCGCTTTCATATTTTCGAAATCGGAATTGTGAAATAAAAAATAATTGAAAACCAATGATTGTAGATATGCTTTGAATGTAAACCGAGCGGAAAAACGTCTGGAAATGGGGCGTTTTAATATTGCAAAGACGAAATCTTCGCAAGCCGAATGTGGAAAAATAAAAAGGAAATAGCGAAAATCTTCTCGCATACGCTTTGGGACATTGGAAATTGCGTGATAAAGGACTAAACTTCCCGTGGGAAATGTGCTCGAGGATATGCAAAGTGCATTCGGGAAGCTCAGGTGCCTAGCGAGCGGGAAAACTTTCAATTTTTCCAATCCAAGATTCCATCGAAATTTTTACATACTCGAATCGTACCTTAGATTCTATCTGATTCGTATCATTATATATAAGGAATATTTTAAGAGAAAATAGGCTACCTTTTTAGATCCGGAAACTGGATATCCTATACTGGGGTTATCATAAACCCAGATTATATGTGTTATCAACTTCATTTTTAATATAACAAAATTTTGTACTATTTTCAGAACTGAATAAAAAAATTGAATCAAATAAAATAAATCATAAAGCCCGAAAATTTTCCCCGACCTGAAACGCCGACCGAATAAAAGACACAGCCGAAAGACTCGTCGCGACCGATTATTTAACTTTTCCACGATATGTATGAATTTTTCATGCGTTCGAAAATATTCATACGTCCATATAATTAAATGAAAAATATGAAGCGCCATAAATCAGGAGCGCTGGGCGTGGAAATGTGTCGCGACCAGTGCGCCGAATAACCGGGAACAGTTGATAAAAGGGACGCCCGTTTGGTGTGGTGCAAAAAAATCGAAAAAAAAAAACGAAAATAGGGGAAAAAATCGGCGGGAAAAAAGATACGCCCAGTTCGCAGCAAAAAGATGTGAAAAATGCCAGCGCACCGATGCCGACGCTTAAAATTCGCAGATATCATCGACTGGAAATTCGCTCTCGTTGCTTTTATCAACGTTTTATTAAAACGATGGAACGTATAATATGTAGGTAGTGGCTTTTTTCATTCACTTTGGTTCTTTTTTATTTGGAAAAACGTGTATGTCGAAAGAGCGACGTAAATGTTGTACGTTTGAACGTCGATTTTTCTCGTTTGAATTCTGTCACGATTTATTTTTGTAGCGTTTCGATTGCATTTGATTTGAAGATGCATTCGGAATTTTAAAATATTTTATATTTTCGGTTAATAATCTGATAAACTAAATCGTCATTTTTTCATATATAGAATGTGTTTGAAATTAAATTTTTAACATTATCATTTAAGTACTAGAAGATTTATGACCCTCAAACTTCATTTTAGTTTATCTATTAAAGTATTTTCCCAGTTAAAAACTATCATAATTATTTGTGTAGCATTTAGACATAGCTTTTAATTCTTTTTTTGACCAAATAGATTGAAAAAAATAATCAACAGTTCCATTTGCTTTTGAGAAAATAAGAAATAAAGAGTAGTATTTCTAATTAAATAATTCAAAATTTTCCCCTTTATTTATCAATACTTTCACAACATTTATTATAATAAATTGAAATTTATACTATTTTATTTCAGCAGATTACAACACCAAAAATAAATAAATTCCCATTAAATTTTCCACAATAACCTAATAATACTCCGATTTTAATTTCATGACAGGAAAACGCAAGAACAGACAAGCGAGCGCAACAAGAGCGTCATATTAAAAATGCGCGATTTTCCGCCGACATTGGAAAATTCTCAAATTTTCGCTACGCAAATCCGTCGCCTTTGATGTTTCCTTCCTCTATCCCCTCGCTCCCCCCCACTTTTCCCCTCCCCCGTCGAAATGCTTCATATGGAATATTTCGGGTAGCGTTGATCCGTTTAGCGGATGTAACGCAACGCGAAGAAAACGCCTCCGCATCATATTGTGTTTGCGCGACAAATGAAAAGCGGAAAAATCACGGTGGGAGGCTTTCACTTCAGATGGAAAACATCAGGTATTCCAATATGTCGTTTGCAATTGTTATATGTAGGGTTTCACAATTTCATATACTTGAAAAGTTTGAATGTATCCTTTGAAATATTTTCAAAAACAACAATTTTTCAAAACTTTGAAAAATAATATGAAATGACTCTTTATATGAAAAGAAAATATGAAAAATAATAAAATATCTCGCGACAATACTAAACAAAACAACGCCGTCTCGTAACAGAAATCTCCAACAATACTCGCAACGACCTCGCGTACGCCATAACCGTATATTGTTCCCGCAAATAACAATCGGCAATTCGCAGCGAACAACCGCTAAACACCGTGAAACTTGTTCAAAAACCTGAAAAAGGACAACCGCGCCAACTTTCAAGCAGCCGAGGAAAATTCGCGAAAACTCGGCGGCCATTGTGTGTACAGTTCGCCATTAGCTTACACTCTCCCCACCTGTTATTGTAATTTTCGCGGGAAAAGGACGGGGGCCTTTCATCTGAGGGCCCCGGGGGCGGATTCCCCGGACGTGACGGTCATATAAATTCTTATTATATTCGTTAAGGTGTCGCGCGCAAAGAATGATGAATCGCCGCGTGTTGTGATGGCGCCAGGACAAAAGGGAGAGCCTTTGGTGTTTGTTGGCGAGGTAGTAATTGCCGACGCCAAGAACGGATCTTATTATAATAGATAATGGCGATGTTGAAAAATTGTTGCGTCGAATTCTTTTTCGTAAACTCGATTGATCAAAATTAGGAAATCAATAGTACAGTTTTTAAATTGGGCCTATAGGTTTGATATAGAAATGGATTTATAAATGAGAATACCTCAAATTTATTATTTAAATAAGTTTCCGAAAAACATATTTATCCGAAATGAATCTTTCTGAAGGTTTATATAATAGCATAATAAAAGAATAGGAAATAATCGGACCTTTTTTGAATCAACTTCTATATAATGATATACTTAATACGATCATACAAAATTAAGTTCTGAAAACAAAAATACGGAACGGAAATAAATTTCGATTATATTATTACGTGTTATATAAAGCGTTCGTTTTTCGTATCGAGCAGGCCTATTATTTTATCGTTTTGCGAAATCGGCGAACGCGCGAATTTTCTAATTCGTAATTGAACCGTGTACGTCCTTTATCGAGACTTTAATGCGTATTTGAGTCTTCTGCTATTTTCTGAGGCTTTTCCACTCAAAGTTTCTGAAAATTAATTAACGTCATTCAAAAATATTTTATTTAAATTGTTCCGTCAATAAATTAGAGTATTGGAAATATTGACGTATAAGTTCTTTCTAGAAATTATTTAATAAATCAAAAGAATATGATATTTTATTCTGTAGTTGTGTATGAAAACCAATCATTCGTTTTTTCACATAAATTCTCAATTAGGTACAGTTTTTTATTCAATCGAATTCTTTATTTATGGCCAATAGATGTCTCTAAGAATCGAAAAAATACACTCGGCAACATTGGAATTGTATTTATAGTATTTTTTATTGAAAAAATATTAATTTCAATAAAAAAATCACTAATTGAAATCAATATACTTTTCATAACAAAAAAATTATACGTACCAATATATTTTCCAAATTGTAAATTCTAGACTTTTTTCCTAATAAATAGAATCGTATGAACAAAATTTGATCCGACCTAAAAACAACTTGTAATGTATTTGAATTACAACAATAATATATTATCAGACAAAAATAAATTAAAATTAAGAACAAATCACATTACATCAAACAATCCATTCTACCCAAACCAAAACACCCGAATAATCAAAAACGTCCTACATACAGAAATTCTAAATACACATATGAAGTAATATAAGTGTAGGAATGGCCTATCGATTTATGCGTTGTCCCATATATCAAAGGGAGCCGTTTCCACGGGACAAGGACATGCGAAATGTATGGGACGAAATTAAGAGGTCCCCGGGTGCCACAAAGATGTCGCGGCCATCCGGCACCCCATTAACATTAGACGCCAATAAACACCTCCGACCACCCACAAATGCTGCCCGATCGATAACTTTTTGCACACGTCGAATGTGCTTCTATAATAAATTGTGGTTTGAGCTAGTTTGAGTGTTTTTAAATTGGATTATTTGGAGTCTAGGGTACAAATTTTGTGTAGTTAATGATATGCAAAATATCACTGCTAAGTAAACTTTGAAAATGTACGATGGAGCCGGAAACTGATGTGGTCGCGCAGAGTCACCTGGCATACATGCGTCCGTTGCTAAACGATGAATCCGTGAGCTACGAATTCTTCTACGAGGAAGGCAAGACGACCGTGCATCCGGTACTAGGCCGACTTGCATTTCTGGTCGAAGCCGATGGCATTCGCATTCATTGGCTCACCGACAACGTCAGCGAATGGACGGGGCTAACCGCCGACAATGCCGTGATCGAACCGCTCAACCGCCGCGGTTCAAAAACACTGCCACTGAAACCTGCAGCATGGAACTCCGTTGTGCTGAAAATGGTTGACAGCAAAGTTAGCGTGTTGCTCAATGGAGAAGAAGTCTACGAGCGTTCAATGCAGGAAATCAGCAACCAGCACATCGGCTTTTATCACGATCGAAATACATCTGCGGCTCAAATTCGCAATGTCGTCTTGAAAGGTAACTGGCCGGACAAACTGTCGGCAGAACAACTGGGAAACCTTGTCGCGGCTGGCGCGCCGCCGAAGTAAGCGAACGATCCAGCAACATGTTAAATTGCTCGCAAGCTGACTTCTGACACGTTTAACGCGTGGGCGACGTCCAGCTGCAACGGCCTGGCCTGTCGGCCACGGGTTAAACGTCGATCTGCTGTGGGCTCGTGGCAGATCTTTCACAACGGTTGGCGAAAATGTTTTGCGGCAGAAAGATTTAGGGCAGAGGAATGGGACTCTATCTTTGCTCCAAAGTACTTCTGCCCTCAAGAATGAAGCCAATCGATTTCCTTCGGTCCGCCGCAATTCTTGTAACGCTGGTATCGCTCTTTCATGAACTATCCGGACGCGTTGTCGCCGAAGAGCTGCCAGCTTCGGCTATGGCCGGACTGTTCGCGGCGGATGAAGATATTCTCAGCGAGAACACCGAGTTGATCATTCGGCGAGCGTCGGAGATGTCTGGCGATCAGCAATTCGATTATCTCGCAAGGTGGGTGCTGCCTTCGGCTGAGCGGTCAGCGTTTCGGATGAAGGCCGTGTTCACTCAGACCGATCCTATTCCAGGCTCGAACACAACGTCGTCTGGAAGCACTATTGAAGGAATTCGCGCACCAGTCTTCCTGCTGATTGCAGTGGCCCAACGAACAAACCGATTGGATGAACTTCACCGACGTGTTGTGGCGATTGATGATTCGCAGGCACCGCATGAACTCCGCGCGAAACTTGCGCTGCTGTGCATGATTGCCGGTGCGAACGGAAAGTCTGAATCTGCAGCGGAATCATTGGCTGCGTTATCTATGCTGGTTCGAACTCGCGGGGAGAATCTTGACGGACGCTGGTGGCCTGAAACTCTGGCGCTGGCTTTCGGTTTGTCGCAGCAATCGAACAAAATGGAATTGCTGGAGTTGGCGACCAGCATTTATGAG